>JAWNNM010002771.1:0-239989 GCA_035044965.1 Lordiphosa andalusiaca
TTTTTTTGTCGGTATCTTAAGCCTCCACTATTTACACTTTTCGTTCCATTGAAAAGGGGTCTGCAAAGTAGTCTTAGTGAGAAAAACATTTTTGTTTTCAATGGTAACGCCTCTTAACTTTGTATTTCTTAGTTTGCTATGCTTTTACATGATTCCACCCAGTTTGGTCGAAATCGGTCATCTATGTAGTATAGCTGTCATAGAAAAGTAGAGTCTATAAAGTAGTTTTAGTTAGAAAAACTTTTTTGTTTTCAATGGAAACGCCTCCAAACTATGTATTTCTTAGTTTGCTATGCTTTCCCATAATTCCTCAAAGTTACAGCACAGTTTCCCACAGTTTTAAGTATAAATGGTTAGTTCCTTTTACACATATCTGCACAGAGAAAAAAAAGGATGATTTCCGGTATCTATTTGGGAGGGATATGTCTGAAATATTATTTTAATCATCTAACGGAGCTAAAAATCATCCAAAGGATATGAAAAATGATGATCCTTGAGATGATTTATCAGCTCCTTTGGATGATTAAAAGGATATTGTAGTAGGATAGAGAGGATACATTCAAAGACTCATGGTCAACCTAACTGCTATTCCCTTTAACATTAACATAGTCATAACATTAGTGGACATAGTCGTCTCTTTCTCGCATACACCTAGATATAAGACTACACTGTAAAAGAACGGTAAAGAGTATGCTAAAAGAGACGCGACGAGATCATTCGAATATAAGTCGTTGTCGAGAGTGGAAGTAAAAACTAAACCAAGAAGATTAGAAGTGAATAAACCTAAAGAAACTAAACCTAAATATAACTGGACTCGTCTTTCCTCTCACAAAATCAGAAGTGGGCCTAACTCATAATGAATGCAGTAGAAATTAATCAGTTTTCGTGTATCCAATTAAAAAATTGGTTAGCAGTCCTTGGGTTGCCGACTAAGGGCTCAAAAGCAGAACTAGTGGCGCGATTAAATGCAATATCGCCAAATTGCCGTGGTGTTCCTCCAGAGCATCAGCCGGGTGCAGAAGTGGACAACGAAGATGCACAACAACAACCGCAGCCAGTTCTGGAGTTGAGCGACGCCGCTTTGAGTGGTGAAATTGCTGGCCACGCTCAGGCAAGCAACGGTGCCTCGCCGAAATCATCGCTCGATACACATACATGTACAGGTACATCTGGCGCAGCTGAAAATTTACAACAAAAACAGGCAGCGATCGCTGCACATACACAATCCGACATGTCAGAGGGTGCTGAAGAAGCAGTGGTGCAGCAGTTGCGTGCAGAGATAAATGCGGGAAAAATGTTGATTCAACAATTGCGCGCCGAAGCCATTAAAAACGCGCAATTAAGAGATGTGAATGACGTCATCAACAACGACCTCAGTGGCAACACTGGAGACGACATCGGCAACAACAACAGCGGTGGCAACGCCAGCAGTGTTGGAAGAGTCATCGAGAACAGTGCTGGGCAACAACAAACCGCAAATGTAAACAAACTGGCGCTGGCCAAGGAAATTACTATGGATTTCGACGGAGGATCGTGCGCCAGAAATTGGGTGGCGCAATTACAAAACATTTCAAAAGTATACGATCTGGATGCGGATGGATTGCGAATGTTATTGGTGGCGAAATTAAAAGGAAATGCACAACGTTGGCTGCGTGCCAATCCAAGTCGGATTTTGGAACCAGCTGATCGATTGTTCGAGCAGTTGATTATGGCGTTCGGAGGTAAGCTGTCCAAAGCGGAAACCAGAAGCAAATTCCAGGATCGTCAGTGGTGTGCCGATGAAATGTTTTCGACCTATTTCGATGACAAAATGATGCTGTCCAATGTCGTAAACATCGATGTGGATGAACTAGTGGAGTGCATCATTGAAGGAATTCCTGCATCAGGGTTGCGTGACCAAGCACGCATACAGTGCTTTAGTGAGCCGGAGCAGATTTTACGGGCATTCTCTAGTGTGCGCCTACCGGTACAGGAGAAAAGAGCCAACACATCGCAGATGGCAACAGCACGAGTTATGGGCAACAAGGAGCTGCGCTGTGTAAATTGCAACTCTAAAGGGCATTTTGCCAAAGAATGCCGTAAACCGAAGAGGGAGCCTGGATCATGCTACGCCTGTGGAGAATTTGGTCATTTTGTGGGGCAGTGTGCGAATCGAAAGGGTGCTGGAGTAAATAATTATGTAAGGTATTTTAAAATTATGTTTTCAAATATTTTATTATTGCCAATTATTGCAGCGTGCCTCATAGACAGCGGTAGTCCAATTTCTTTTATTAAAAAGTATCGAGTACCCAAAGAAGTTACAATGAAACCAGTTCGAAAATCTTATTTTGGGCTAAATAAAAGCCAACTTGAAATATTTGGAAAATCATTATGTTACATATGGAAAGGATCAATAAAATGTTATTTTCATTTATATATTGTTGCTGATCAATCTATGAGTCACGATGTTGTTCTTGGCAGGAACTTTATGGAGGCATGCGATTTAAATTTAGATCTAAATACGTTGAAAATGGTTACGATAGAGAATGTGGATATGAAACATAAAGAAAACAAGCCGGAAAAGTTACGAAATGAAAATTTTCCACAGTTATGTGAACCGACAACAAGAAAGCATATGTCAAATGAAAATGAATCGTCAATGGTAGAGTCAAATGAAACGGTTAGTGAAACAGTTAGTAAGACAGTTAGTGAAACAGTTAGTGAGACAGTTAGTGAGATAGTTAGTAAGACAGTTAGTGAAACAGTTAGTGAAACAGTTAGTAAGACAGCTAATGAAACAGTTAACAGACAGAAAAAGTTATTGGGTAAATCAACTGAAAATGTAAATGAGAACGAAGAAAGTTTTGACAAAGACATGCTTAATATTAATTATACAGATGATTCAATGAATGATTACAATTGTGGGAAAAATGTAGATTATAGAACACGATGCCGATTCAAACAGTTAATTGAAGACAATTATGTAAAAGCGGAAAAGCCTCAGGAGCCGTTGGTCAGATGTGAAATCAAACTAAATTTGGAAAAGTCAAAACCGTTTAGCTGCGCTCCTAGAAGATTATCTTATACAGAGAAGGAAAAGTTGCAACAAATACTAGATGATTATTTAGAGAAAGGAATAATACGACCCAGTGAGTCTGAATATGCTTCAAACATAGTGCTGGTGAAGAAGAAGACGATAGAATTGATTGATTTGAGATTATGTATAGACTTTCGAAAAATTAATAAGTATTTGATCAAAGACAACTATCCGCTACCGCTTATAGATGATTTGTTGGATAAATTGGTTAACAAAAAAGTGTTTTCTAAGTTAGATCTTAAAAACGGTTATTTCCATGTGTTTGTCAATGAGGAATCGATTAAATATACGTCATTCGTAACACCATTAGGGCAGTTCGAGTTTCTCAGAATGCCTATGGGGTTGAAAAATGCCCCAGCAGTGTTTCAACGTTTTGTAAACAAGATATTTGCTGACCTGATCAGAGAGAACAAAGTAATCGTATACATGGACGATATTATGGTGGCAAGTGAAGATTTAAACGATCATTTGGAAACGTTAAAAGAGGTTTTCATCAGATTATCGCAGAATAAATTGGAGTTACGAATGGATAAGTGTGAATTTCTGCAATCAAGTGTTAAATATTTGGGATTCTTGATATCAGGTGAAGGAATTAGAGCAGATGAAAAAGGGATGGAAGCAGTGCAAAATTTTCCAGTTCCAGATAAAGCACAGGCTGTTCAAAGCTTTCTCGGTTTGTGTTCATATTTTCGCAGATTTATAAAAGATTTTTCGACTATTGCCAAACCTTTGTATGACTTATTAAAAAAAGATAGACAGTTTCAATTTGGGGAAAATGAGTTGAATTGCTTTTCAACGCTCAAAGAAAAGTTGATGCAATCTCCAGTGCTATCAATTTATAATTACAAAGACGACATTGAGCTTCACTGTGATGCAAGTGCTCTAGGATTTGGTGCGGTATTGCTACAGAAAAAAGAAGACAAGAAACTTCATCCAATTTTCTATTTTTCAAAGCGAACGACAGAGGCTGAGTCAAAGTACCACAGTTTCGAGCTAGAAACGCTAGCTATTATTCATGCTTTACGCAGATTTCGCATTTACTTACAAGGGAAACGCTTTAAAATTGTCACTGACTGCAACTCACTTACGCTAACGTTAAACAAGGTAGAGCTTAATCCACGAATTGCCAGATGGGCATTGGAACTGCAAAATTATGACTATGAACTGGTGCATAGAGCTGGGAATAGAATGCAGCATGTGGACGCTCTTAGCAGATGTACAAACATATTAATTGTGGAAACAAACAGTTTTGAAGATAATCTTGTCATTTGTCAATCAAAAGATCAGAAAATACAGAAATTGAAAAAAGTTTTGGAGAATACAGAACATAAATTATTCGAGATGAGAAACGGGGTTATATACAGGAAAGCGAACGATGGTAGAATTTTATTTTATGTCCCAGAAGAAATGGAGGATCATGTGATGTACAAATATCACGATGAAATTGGTCACATTGGTAGAGATAAAATGATGGATATAATAGGTAAAAGTTATTGGTTCCCGAACATCAAAGAGAAATGTGTCCATCACATTGAAAACTGTTTGAAATGTATTGCTTTTTCTCCGAAAACTGGCAAGGGAGAAGGGTTGCTGCACTGCATTCCAAAAGGCAACAAGCCATTTCAGGTAGTTCATATCGACCATTATGGACCAGTAGATTCTGGTAGATCGAAAAAGCATCTGTTTGTTGTGGTTGATGGTTTTACAAAGTTTGTGAGATTGTATGCAACAAAAACGACAAATACGAAAGAGGTTATGGTAGCATTGAGAGACTATTTTAGGGCATACAGTAGACCAAAATGTATAATTTCAGATCGCGGAAGTTGTTTTACGTCAAACGAATTCGAGTTATTTATGGAGGAATCTAATATCAAACATGTTAAGATTGCAACAGGCTCGCCACAGGCGAACGGACAGGTTGAAAGGATTAACAGAAGCCTTGGCCCAATGATAGCAAAGTTGATAGAACCAGAAATAGGTTTGCATTGGGACATGGTGATAGAAAAAGTAGAATACGCGATGAACAACACACAACATAGAAGCATTAAACAGTTACCAAGTAAAATGTTGTTCGGGATAGAACAAAAAGGACAAGTAATGGACGAATTAAAGGAAAAATTAGAAGAGAAATTAAATATACCGGTTACAGAAAGTTTATCAGGGATAAGAGACAAAGCGGCGGAGATTCAAAAGAAAGCACAAGATTACAACAAGGAAAAGTATGACAAAGGAAAAAGAGAAGCTAGAAAGTACAAAAAGGGAGATTATGTGATGGTCAAGAATTTTGACAGTACTGTAGGGGCATCTAGAAAGCTAATTCCGAAAAATAAGGGACCTTATATGATAACGAAAGTGTTAAGAAACGATAGATTTTTATTAAAAGACGTAGAAGGATTCCAATTGTCCCGTAACCCTTATCAAGGTATTTGGAGTGCACAAAATATGAGAATTTGGAAAGGGAATAAGAAAAAATTAATACGATACAGAAATAGCTGATAAACTAGAAATAATGATAAGTAAATTAAGATAATTTTTGTAAAATACTGTGATCAGGGGATACAGCAGTCAGGATGGCCGAGTTGTAGTAGGATAGAGAGGATACATTCAAAGACTCATGGTCAACCTAACTGCTATTCCCTTTAACATTAACATAGTCATAACATTAGTGGACATAGTCGTCTCTTTCTCGCATACACCTAGATATAAGACTACACTGTAAAAGAACGGTAAAGAGTATGCTAAAAGAGACGCGACGAGATCATTCGAATATAAGTCGTTGTCGAGAGTGGAAGTAAAAACTAAACCAAGAAGATTAGAAGTGAATAAACCTAAAGAAACTAAACCTAAATATAACTGGACTCGTCTTTCCTCTCACAATATTTAAGACATATCCCTCCCAAATGGATACTTTTTTGCATCTTTTTTTTTCTGTGTAGTAATCAGTATAACTTATCGATCCGCCAAAGGAGTGGTAAAGATCGGTTGAATGGTTGTCGAGTTATGATCAATAGATTGTTCGCTGTAGCAGCGCTGCTTTCAGCAGCATCAAAATTTATGCTGTGCGTATAATTTCATTGGTTCAGAGTATGTTATAGTCGGGTTTGACCGACTTTCTTTCTTGTTTTGAGTTACATTTTTCGTTTTTGGAATGGATCGAATGATACTTGAAATTTTTAAGTAAAAAACTGCTTATATTCTATTCTATTCCGTTTCTATTCCATTCTCTTTGATCCTGAAACCCGGAACTCTTATTTTTTGAGTGTGGAGAGCCCAATACTTAGACGTGTTAAATGAAGTAAATGAATTGAGAAAAATTTAAGCACATTTCCACTGAAAACAAGCAAGTTTTTCTCACTAAGAATACTTTTCTGACTCTACTTTTCTATGACAGCTATACTATATAGATGTCCGATTTCGACCAATCTTTGTAGAATCATGGAAAATCATAGCAAACTAAGAAATACAAAGTTTGGCGGCGATTTCTTTGAAAACAAAAAAGTTTTTCTCACTAAAACTTGTTTTCGGACCGATCATTCCTATGGCAGCTATAACCTTTAGTCATTCGATTTTGACCAAACTTAGAAGAAAAGTGTGAAAGCTTTTAAAATAAATATATGTTAATTATAGAGGGGTTTACAATGAAAACAAAAAAGTTTTCCTTACTAAGACTATTTTTCTGACCTTACTTTTCTATGGCAGCTGTACTATATAGATGTCCGATTTTGACTAAACTTTGCAGAATCATGAAGAAGCATAGAAAACTAGTAAATACGGAGATTGGAGACTTTTGCTTTGAAAACAAAAAAGTTTTTCTCACTAGAACTAGTTTTTCGACCGATCGTTCCTATGGTAGCTATATGTTATAGTCATCTGATCCTGCCGGTTTCGACAAATGTGCAGCGTATTTGTACCAGAAGACTACGTGCAAAATTTGGTCACGATAGCTTTAAAACTGACGCAGGACATGGCATAGAAACGGACGGACGACAGACGGACAAGGCTATATCGACTCAGCTTGTCATGCTGATCGAGAACATATATGCGTCACAAACATCTGGACAATTTCAATATACCCTCTGCAGGGATATACCAATTATTTTTTATTTAAAATTGAAATCTTACTTAATATTTAAGAATTTAGGTAGTCAACTCATATTTCGAAAACTTTGTTTTTAAATTGTAATTGTTACAGCTAAGAGATAATATAAGAACTATCTATAAGAACTATGAGTAAAAGAAAGTTCTGCTCGGATCAAAGAATTAAATGTTTATTTATATAAATTCCAAAACATTATTCCTGTCAGTTTGCTTTCAATAGAGTTTCGTGTAATTTTTCCAATGCCTTTTTTGAAAACCTTTTGCTTTTGTATATCGCTGCGAGTTGGTATCATTATTATCGGAACTTATCTTATCTGCGAGGGCCTCTGTTGTATTTTGTGGGTTACAATTGCGTATGAAAATTTTTGCAAGCGCCTCATGACCCTTTGGTTTCTGGCCACCCACTTAAATATTCTATGCGGCATTCTACTGTTGACTGCGGTCTTTACGGTAAGTGGACAGGACAGGAGAGGAGAGGACAGGACCTATCTAAATTATGGTTTCTTTTGCAGCAAAATACATATATGCTGCCTGTGCAAATTGTGGTCAAGCTGACGGGTTTAATAGTGGAAATGGTGTGTCATTTGCTAATGGCCAGTTCGGGCTATAAGACCAATGAGCTGATATATTACTCATTTATATCCATTGCCAGTAAGTGAACCCTTGAAAGCAGGAGTTTGTCTAACAAAGGCCTTCCCCTAACAGTGACCATTTTTGTGGTGGTAATGGTCTTCAGCTACTTTCAGGAACTGGAGGAGGGTGAATAGTAGCGCCCGCTCCGATTACCCATTAACCCACTGTGAAGAAATTGAGACTATCAGCGAACGGTAGTGCCGGACGACGACGACGACGACGACGACTCCTTTGGCTTAATCACAGCGTGTAGCATTTTGTGTGCGCGATTAAATGCAAAATTTATTAGGCAAAAGTTGGCAATGTTGCGCAAGCATTCGCAGTACATAAATCGTGTGCAATTGTCACCAGGAGCACGTTTAATTATCGCCTTGCGCCTTGCGCCTGGCCCGAGCTACATGCGTGCTAATTGACTTTGGCGACCAAAGCCCAAAATCCGAACCAACAGCACAACAAACTGACCAAATGATAACAACAACGATGAAAACGCATGCTGAGCCAAATGAAAATTATGTTGCAATGGTCAACACAACGATGAAAAAAACAACAACAACCGAACAACAACCGACAACAACTGCGCCCGCTGGCTGGTCACTGAACCACAGCCATCTCGGAGGCCTTAATTAATTTCGTTGATTAATTGAAAGTGCGCCCGGCTTTGGGTATGGATTTCCAATATTTGGCAGTGCAAAGTTGAAGGCAAGGCGAGTACAAAAAAAAAAAATTCATTTCACATTCGATTCGGTAGTATGTTGAGGGCGTTGCCGAGGGCCAACCCTTGGCCATTACTTTTATTTTTGCCAGATATTCGATTATGGCTTAAAGTTATGATGAGGCGAAAGGGGATGTGGCTGGCGCAATTGCAATTTGTATATCGGAGGCTCAGAGGAACGGTATCTGATCAGACTGTTTCTTGAGCTGAGAAAACCACTCTACTCCCTCTCCGAGTCAATGACTCATCTCCACCTAACAACGTTCAAAGCATCTCCTACACCTGGTTACCCGAGAAAACAAAAAGACTCAGTGGATCGATTTGATATGCCCACTCCATACACTTACCAGGAACTCACAGCACGTGCACAAAAGTCAAGCACACACACACACACATGCACACACGGATCAGGGCTAATTAAGCAAACTTCAATGAAAAGAGCTTCAATCGAAATACGTGGGTTAAACGACACCACATGGAGTTTCGAAGTTTGGGGCACCCACAGAGCGCTCCATGGCACGCGATAATCAATCAAAAGCCATTAAAAGCCAAACGTTACTTCTCTCCCTCTGCTCAAAACAATGAAGTAGAAAGCATTTCATGAGAAACAACAACAACAATAACAACAACAAATGATGTGGGAGTAGGAGTGGCAAAAATCAAATATGCGTCCCAGGCCAGTTAAAGATCAAAAAATCAAGATCAGTTGCAGTAGTTGTTGCCCGAAGATGATTGACGGAATTAGAATATGAAATTGTTTCCCCTTCTCTCCACCCCCCCCCCCCCCCCCCCCCTCTCATTGTTATTAAATGACCCAGTTGGTCGGGTAAAGTGAAGGTTGGTTATATGAGAAGAATGTGTTACCAAAATGTCGTTGGAGATGCAAATTAAACCTCCAACTTCCAGTGCAACTTTCTAAATGGAATGCCAATCGATACGGTTCGGTTTGTCCAAGGCTCTCGCAGTTGCATGTGTGCACAAAATTAAACAAATAATTTCAAGTAAAAATATACAAATTGATTGTCACCTGGCAGGCGAGAGAGCCAGAAACTTTGACTAAATCAAAGGCTTTGACATAAAACACCTTTCTCTCCTACACTTGAAGAAAAACTGAAGGGGTTAAATTACCATTTTGGTTAGTGGATGTTAATCGAGTTACTACAAATGTATATTACTGAGACATGTAGGAGGGGTGACATACGAGCATAAACTCATCGTTTTCTTGGGGTTGTTGTTGCTTGACAAAAGATTTTCTTCATTTGTAAGCCCGTAACACTAGCCGATTTTGTGATTTTTTGAAAAAAAAAAGCACAGAAAACAAAGAAAATCTACTGATGACTTTAGTGACCACCAACACTAGCACATTTTTGTGTCTTCTCCATTTGGCGGGAAAAGTTATCTCTGTACTGTTGTCTGCAACAAACAAGTGGGACAGTTCTTGATACTTAGTACTCGATACTTGGTACCTAGAACTCTTCTCAGCACCCGATACTCAGTGTTTGATACTTATTACTCGTATCAGTAGTCAATACTCAGTACTCTTCTAGGCACTCGATAGTAAGTACTTGACTGAGTACTTGATACTCAGCATACGATACTCGATACCAAGAACACTTCTTAGCCCTCGATACTCAGTGCTCGTCTCAGTACTCGATACTCAGAACTCTCCCAGTACTCCCAGTAATTAGTACCCGAAACTCAGTATTTGACTGAGTTATCGATACTCAGTCCACGATCCGCAGTGATCGATACTCAGCACACAATACTTGACACCTATAACACGTTTCAGCACTGAGTATCGATCATTCGATACTCTGTACCCGATTCAGAACTGGATACACAGCACTCGATACGCGGTGCTTGATATTAAATACTGAATACTTAGTACCCGATACACAGTACTCTTCTCAGAACCGGCTACTTAGTACTTGATACTCAGCACCCGACTCAGTACTCGATAAGTAGTGCATCTGAGTATGTACTCAGTGTTATTCTTAGCACTCAATACTAATTACTTAACCCAGACGATACCCAGAACACTTCTTCGCGCTTGATGCTCAGTACTAGTCCCAGCACTTGGTACTTGATACTCCAGCACTAAATATATAGTAACCGATACTTAGTGTTTGACTCAGTACTTGATTTACTTCATACCCGATACATAGTACTCTTCACAGCACTATTCTATATTAAGTACTCTATACTCAGCACACGACTCATTACCCGATAAGCTGAGCTCGATACTCTGCAAAACTCGACTCCACACTCACTACTCATCTCAGCACTCAATACTCACTACTCATCTCACCACTCTCTACTTACTACTCCATACTCGAGCACTCGATACTCAAAACTCAATGCATCTCCAAACGGAAATCCAATCGTTGCCGTTTTTTATCAACAACTCTCAGTGTAGTCTCCTAACTCACACGTGCCGGACTTAAGACTGAGGGTAGAGTCAGACCCGTAGGCTCAATTAGAGACGCATTCGCAAATTGCTTTTGCACTTTTATTGTCACCATCATCCACCGCATCTCTGGAAAAAAGAGACGCGACTGTGGAATTGTGTGGTGGCATTTTGTCGCGACGCCTGCTCCAATGTCGGGACGTGGACGTGGACGTGGACGCGGAGGCAGACGACCATCACTCACTCACAAAATGCGATGTCCAGGTAATTGTCTTTGACAAGTTTTTCAGCTTGTAGGCATTTTGTTTGACTTGGGTGGGGGATTAGGCTTAAGTGCAGGGTTTAACATTCTTTGGATGATCAACTAAAGTGGCCTTGCACTTGCTGTTAGTAGGGACAACTTTTACTTCACCGACATGGCAAGTCGGTCTCTGCCTCTACGAACTCCCCCCCCACCCACCACTTGCACAATTTAGGCCGGCCAAAATTATTTTTATTATTGTCAGAAAGTCGTCCCCGCATTGCAACTCGATCTTGGCAGTCACTTCGTCAGGGTCTGCACGTTGGCCCGGGGCAATCTTTACCTTTACGGTCAAATATTAGCACACAATTCGATTTTGCATGCCTGGCATATGGGGCTGCACGGGGAGAAGTAGTAAAATTTTACGAGTGCAAGTGGCGAGGTTTTCCATGACTTCTCTTTATGGCCGTTATTGTCGTGGTCCTCGTCTAGGCCGCCAGCAGCTGCACTTTTCGCTTTCACCTGTTGGCCTGAGTTATGTAAAAATCCACTGTCAAATTAATGGTGATTTATAAATGGAGTTAAATGTGCACTTCACATGATCAACATGCGGGCTAGCTGATCGACCGAGCTGGCACTAGCCGGTGTGAGTGTTGGCCAAGACCAAGGCCTTAAATTACTCCATTGTGGTAACACTTGTGGGTGAATATTTTATTGGAAAATAGGAATATGATAAAAAGAAAGCATAAACCAAGTGGATTTAATATGATTCTTAAAAGAAGACTGAAAGTTAATTGTTTGACATTTCAATCTACCATTTTTAAGGGTCCTTCCATTGTAAATCAATCCCAATTTCTTATATTTTCTTTCTTTTGAAAACAAAATCTTTTGCCATTTCCTTTTTTTAAGCCATCTCAATTTGTACACAATATTGTTTCTCTGACTCATTAACGATTAACTGTCTTATAAACCATGAACTATAGGCTTACCAACATTTCACTCCTTAATTTTTAGTATTTTTAAGAAAAACATCATTCCTTTTGGAATCAATGCATTGAATCATTTCTTACCTTAAAAATGGTTTATCTCAAGCAATTCTACTGTTGTTTTCGAAGCGAAGATAGACCTATTTGTGTTTTTGCAACTACAAAATTGTTAAATTGCCCATAAGTATGCAACAGATGTTGTTTGAATTTTTATTACATGCGACTTACTGCAATGTTTTTGGTCGTTTCCAGCAGATGTCTTAACAAAAGCCTTCAAAAATTGTACAATCGACTGGTATAAATCGACATGAAGTACTATGGGACGAATGTATGGATGAAGATTAGTTAAATTATGAGGGTTTCCCTAAAATTAAAGGCCAATATCGCACCCTTTGTGAAAACCTATGGGAATCAAGGCTATGCGAAATTAGAAATATCCCAGCAAACATTCTGTCGATAGTTTGTGGTGAGAATTTGGTAATAGTTCGGCAGTTTACTCAAACAAATTAAATTAGAGATCTAATTTTTGTCGTACAAGGGATAAGTAAGCGATTTATGGTATCGTTTTTTTTCATTCAATAGCAAAAACGGGAGATATCCATCAAAAATCACCATGAATGCGATATTTTTCTATTAATTGGTATTGCTTTTTGCAAAGGGCTTTATAATTTTGTCCAGAAGTTTGCAAAGCATAGAAAAATTTATTTCCGACCCCATAAACCATATATATTCTTGATCAGGGTGATGAGCTAAGTCGATTGAGCTTTATCCGTCCGTCTGTCTGTTTCTTCGCGAACTAGTCTCTCAGTTTTAAAGCTATCAAGCTGAAATTTTGCACAGAGTCCTCTTTTTGCTGCACACTACTAATATATCGGAACCGACCGGATCGAATGACTATATCTCATAGCTCCCATAGGAACTATTGGTTGAAAAACTAGTTCTAGTGAGAAAAACATGTTTGTTTTCAATGCAAATGTCTCCAAACTCCGTATTTACTAGTTTTAAATGCTTCTCCATAATTCTGCCAAATTTGGTCAAAATCGGACATCTATATAGTCAAGCTGCCATAGAAACGTAAGGTTAGAAAAGAAGTCTTAGTAAGAAAAACTTCTTTGTTTTCATTGTAAATCTCTTTAAAATTGACATATATTTATTTTAGAAGCTTTCACACAATTCTTAAAAGTTTTGTTAAAATCGGAAGACTATAGGTTATAGCTGCCATATGAATGAGTGGTCGAGAAACAAGTTTGGTCGAAATCGAAGATCTATATAGTATAGCTGTCATACAAAAGTTGAGTCAGAAAAGTAGTCTTAGTGAGAAAAACTTGTTTGTTTTCAGTGGATATGTCCTTCAAATTAGTTAGAAAACTTGCTGCAAGGGTATACAAACTTCGGCAGAGCCGAAGTGTACTTTCCTCTATTTTTCCCTTTGAAAAGACCTTTCTTATCGCAAAGAACAGACTTTTTTCTACCGCCCAGAAGTGTAGCCCTAAAGGAGATAAGAATGCGTATCGCTGGAGTGAAGCGATGTCTACTGGATGCATCGGGATCTAATAAACTGATGAACAAAAGTCCAAGCAAATGCAACCTGATTGGACATTAGGAGTGGTTCGATTATGTGGATCATGAAGGTCTTAAACCACCGGTTTTATGATCAGTCTATATTGCTGTTTCGGTTTTGGTACTCTAACTGGAGATGATAAATATAAATTGCTACAGCCGGGTGTAACCATCTCAGGCCAACTCTATCCAACTCAATTGATGATCAAATTTCTATGTGGAACCTCACTTTGACACTAACACTTTTCAAATAATAAGTAGCCGGAATAAATTTGTATGTCATCTAAAATCAAGCCTTTGAGCCATAACATTTTGAGTTAGTGTGTAAGCAACGACAAAATTTTGTTGTTTTTTTCTTTTCTTTTGTATATTTAAATATAATTTTTGGAATTGCATTTCCCGTCAACTCTAGTTTTTGTATAATTCAGAGTTTTACACAGCGTTTCTCAGTTCTCAAAACAATCTACATCGACAAAAAAAAATAGTTTTCGGCCCCACATTTAAGTCAAAATTTTACAAAAATAAAAAGACCAGAAACTGCACTAATGTTGCCCAAAGAGCATTTGCGCAATAAGAACCAGCGGCTTATACCGCTGACGGCGGAACTGATACAGGATATGTTGGACCATGAGGGTCGCGAGTATCAGACACCTCCGGGCGGTAATATAAGCGAAACTGTTGGGGATGCGGCGGTCCGCTCACGCTTGCCCATACACACGCCATCGATATTATCCACAAGAAGAGGTACGGAGAGTTGTTGTAGTGGATGAGATTGCCACCACTAATTGCCATCCTCCTTAGCAAATAGAAATGGCAATGCATCTGCCAGAGTACCTAAAACTTTACCGAATGAAGTGAAGCCCACCACATCCAGAAGAGAGAGAGCGCTTAAAAAGGAGGCCTTGCTTAAACTAAAATCTTTGGCCAAGAAACCAGAAACCAGCCTGGTTGAAAATACTACCCCTGTTATACGTTTAAAGCATAAAGTAAGTTAAGCAACCCACCCAACAAATCACATGCATCCAACTCAAACCAAAACCAGGTACTGCATCGCCTGGAGACACGTTTGGATAACATACAGAATGGCATCGATAACATACAGGACATGATGCCCTTTGTGGCACTAAATAAGGAACTGATTTCCGAACTGAAGGCCGCCTCCAAACGTGAAGTCACCCATCCCAACGATGAAAACAACGAAGATGTCTCCGCCAAGGCTCTTATGTACATCAAGGAGGTGCCCAGTTTTAATCTTTTCAGTTCAAGTTCAGATCTCATTGCCTTAGCACCGCCGCAAAGTAAAGAGGAACCACGCAATCTCATCGTGGAGCACCATAGGGGCATGCATTTGCAGCAGCTCAATTTGCTGGTTATACCCAAATCCCTGACCTCCTTCAATTTGAATCGCGACAAGTTCTACAGCCCCGTTTTGGCCAGCTGCAATGATCATTATGAGTCGAGCGAGGCAGATCTACACAGGGACTATGTGGCGGCTACTTATCTCTCGCCCAGGCTTAAGAAATCGTTTTCCCGGTTTAAGTGCCCCGGGCACCATTAGTGAAAGTGCACAAAGAATATTGTTTTATTAATGGAGAAATTAAAATCGATGTTTGAGCAAGAGAATGCACATGAGATGCAAACACAAACAACAAACAAATTGCCTGTCATGTCATCAAATTGAGGAATGCTTTTAGCTTGGACGAAGAAAATCACAATGTGATGTGTGAGCTTAAAACAAAAGTTGTGTTTTTTGGCTACCAGAGTGAAGATTTTTCCCTAAAGCCAACAATTCCTCGATGTTGTCAAGAGGAGACGGCTTTCTATTTGGCAATGGGTTGTGTGAGAGCTCTCTGGTGGAAAGGTCATCCGATTCTAAGCTTTGTTCAAATGTTTTGCTACGCTTTCGCTTTTTATTTTTAGTTTTAGGGAAATTTTGGAACACAAAATCTTCAAAATCTTCTTCAAATGAGCACAATTTAACTCAACTCAGCCAACGCACAGAAAAGTAAAAGTAGCCTTTAAGACATGCAATAGGTTCAGTCCTCGGCTAAAGCGACATTCTTATACTTGGTAAGAATCTACTTTTTGGTTGTTTTCTGATAAGTGGAATGACCGATATCTTGTCAAGCTGGGTAGGACCTGACCTACCAACCTGTATGTACTTCTAAAACGGGTACATCTCTTCACCTCAGTAAGATTTCAATACTGCTCAAAGCAGCAGTCTCTAATGCTTTCTGATGGAAGAAATGACTTTGAACGAGGTTCAATCACATCTGCGACCCAAAAAAATAATAAAATATGATCTTTGGGGAGCTTTTCTGTAAAGATGTCAACAGGTTACCATTTAGGGCGAATGAGTTTCAAAAAAGTACGATCGAGTCCCAATGCCATGAGGAGAAGTACACAGGAAAACCAATTTTTATAACAAAAACCCACGAAATACTAATTTGTAAGCAACTTGCATAAAATATCACTTCAAACAGTAGTCGTCCTTTCACAAAACTTTCCACTTCCCCCGATTGTCGCTGTGTTAGTTCATCAATGTACCGCATCTCAAATCGCTGGCCATCAAAAACCATAAAGCCAAACTTTCCATCTAATCACAATAAAGACTTAGTCCCCCCCCCCCCCTTGCCCCTCCTTATGAGCTGCATCCCACAATATATGTACATATGTTTATATGTACGAACTGCCTGTCAAAACCCATTAAGCTTAAGCTCAGATCAACAGTTTGAGATGGCGGCGGTATAAGGTTACCCAACTTGGTTACATATGTCAACACCATGAAATTGAAACCCTGGAGAGCAGCAGCAGCAGCAGCAGCAGCAGGACGTGGACTTGTGCAGTCGGACTTGGGCATTTTGTATTCTAATTAGATTGTCAGCGGCACGACAAGAGCCTCATTTTGGGCTCACAAAATGCCATTTCACATTTGCATTAGCGCCAACGTGGAGAGCAAAAGACAAAAATCTGCATAAACTTTCGGGGGCAGGGTACACTGGAAAAAATCTGGGGAAGAACTAGGGAGAGAGTTGCTTAGTTTAATCGGAAACTAGCTGCCATAGGAGCAATCGGTTGAAAAACTAGTTCTGGTGATAAAACCTTTTTTGTTTTTAGTGCAAACGACTTCAAACTCTGCATTTACTAGTTTTTAATGCTTCTCCATAATTCTGCCAAATTTGGTCAAAATCGGACATCTATATAGTATAGCTGCCATAGAAAAGTAAGGTTAGAAAAATAGTCTTAGTAAGAAAAACTTTTTTGTTTGCAATGTTAACCTCTTCAAAATTGGCATATATTCATTTTATAAGCTTTCGCACAATTCTTCACAGTTTTGTCAAAATCGGATGACTATAGGTTATAGCTGCCATATGAATGATCGGTCGAGAAACTAGTTTTAGTGAGAAAAACTTTTTTGTTTTCAAAGAAAACGCCTCCAAATTTGGATTTCTTAGTTTGCTATACTTTTGCATGATTTCACTAAGTTTGATCGAAATCGGACATCTATATGGTATAGCTGTCATACAAAAGTGGAGTCAGAAGAGTAGTCTTATTGAGAAAAACTTGTTGGTTTTCAGTGGAAATGTCCTACAAACTAGTTAGAAAAACGTGCTGCAAGGGTATACAAACTTCGGCCGAGCGGAAGTTAACTTTGCTCTATTTTTTTGCATTTGTCTTATAAGTTGTCAATAACAAACTAGCAAGCAAGATCGACTAAAGAATCACAAATTTTGTTTAGACATAAAGACAAAAATCCGAGGAACATTTAAGAAGCAAGCTCACCCCAATCCCGAATTTGGTAACTTCAATGATGGCAATACCGCAAGGCAATTTATTCAAAATGCTGAACTTTCTACCAAAATATCGGATATATAATATATGTGAAATTTGATTAAAAGATTCCACACAATAATGATTGCTGTTGTTTCAGGTCATGAGATGGACACAGCAAAGTTCCGATTTCCGAAATTTTCGTACAACACAGCTAGATATTATGTGGTTTTACATGCCTCCCACAGTGCACACATGGGTACATGGGCACACTGGCTTCTTATTGAGGCTCTCATGCCATCTCCCCCGTGCAAAAGTAATGACTAGTGGTAATTCCGAGAGAACGGAACGGAGAAAAGGGGTGGTGTTAGTGGGTGAGGAAGCTCCAAGTCCCACACTTTACCGGCTTTCAAGCCTTCACCCCTTTATAAAAAAACAAGAAAGAAAGTCGGTCAAGCCCGACTATAACATACTCTGTACCAAGAAAATTTGTCTTTTGATCATAACTCGAAAACCGTTCATCCTATCTTCTTCATTCCTTTGGCGGATCGATAAGGTATCCTAATAACTAAATATGTCCAGAAGGAACAAGCCATCTATCTTCAAAACTGTGGGAGATATGACGTTTTTTCTAAATTGCGGAGGCGGGAGGGGGCGTGGCTAAAATGGAAAATAAACTTGATCTGCCTGCAGACATAAGAAGCATTTGTCCCATACATGTCAAACCTCTATCTCTTACCATCTCTGAGATCTGTGCGTTCATACGGACAGACAGACAGACGGACATGGCTATATCGACTCGGCTGTTGATGCTGATCAAGAATATATATACTTTATGGGGTCGGTGATGCTTCCTTCTGGATGTTACATACTTTTGCACAAACTTATAATACTCTAGTACCTTCGGTACAGAGTATAAAAAGTCTGGAAAGACAAATTTTTACATAAACTCGACAAATGCAGCCGAAGAGTTGAAATTTGGTTAATTTGTTAGCAAACAACCAGAAAATCATTTGGAAAAAGTTGTAAACCGATCCTACCTCACCACCCTTTTGGACCCATCTGGCGGATGCGTAATATCATTTTATTAACTAAATTTTTCATAAGTTTTTTCATATTTTGGAAAAATCCTTAAAAAGTATAATTTTTCTCGATTATTTATGAGCCACACATTGAGCATGCGTCCTCGGATGAGCTTAATTTATCTTAAAAGACGGAGAAAGGGGCCAAATCGGGCCGAAAGTGTGCGAAAGTTGATTTTAAGTCCACAAGGAAATGGTGTTTTGAGTAAGTAAGTAAGACTAAGATGGCGATGACAATGAATACTCTGATAGTTAACTAAAATCTTTTGTAAATAACTCACAAAGATTACATACTTTTTTGGTCTAGTTAGTCAAAACATGGAGCTATTTTTTACGGTTAAGAAAAGTTCATTTCAGCAGAAGAATGGGAATAAATATTTAAAATTTAACTTTGGTAACATCCTGTTTTTGGTCTGTGTGAATTGATCTACAGTCTAGGTCTCGGTTCGGTTCAGTTCGGTTCAAAAATTCGAGAAATTATTACACAACCCTTTCGAGAAAGAAAGTCTGCCATTCCATGAAAGCTAAGCACTTACAGTTTTAACCGATTTTGGCGCTATTTTTTTTTTGCAGTGTATGTTGGGTAGAAGAAGTCAGCCAAAGCACACAGCCGTTTGAAGTTCATTAACATGCACAGGTTAATTACCGTTGTTGTTGGCCCCCAACTCAAGGAAATGAGCCATTAGAGAGAAGCTGTAAAGCTATTCCCAACAGTTGGAGCGCCGCGCGGTAGCCAAAAACTCAAGATAAAATGGCTAAAAGCATACATAAAAAAAAGACACATGTAAACTTGTACACATATTTGTCTGTCTGTGTGTGTGTGTGTGTGTGGGTCTGTGACAAATGCTTAAGCTTGAAGGAGGACGCGGGCTTTTTTGGTTTGTTTTTTTTTTTTTTCAGCTTTTTTGTGTGCATGCAAAATGTTGCACTGATAAGCCACACAAAGCCAAAGAGTCATCCCCAGCCACTGGCACCGGGCACCGGGCACGATCATTAAAACAAAAGCGGCAACTTGGCGACTGACAACAAGCCATGACCAAGAGGTACTCTACTCGTTGTTGGCTGCCTTCTGGTGTTGGATTGCCTTAAACGATCCGCGTGAATAACTAATTTCAATGGAGGGGCCTGGCCGAGCTGCTGTTTAGCTGCACACGCGCGCCTCTTAACATTTATCACCCACCATCGGAGCGAAGGAGCCAGCCGGCAAGGAGCTGCCCTGAAGGAGCCTAGCCTAAAAGACAATGGGACAATAAAAAGTTAGCGAACTGCGTAGGAACATGTTTAATGAGCAGTCGAGGCGAAACATCTCAAAAAAGTGGTCAAGATTGTTTAGAAGCAGAAGCAGAATAGGACAACAACAACAAAAAATCTAGGTGATGAGCTGAGTCTTGGTGGGGATGTGAAGTGTGCATAGTAAAGCAGCAAATTTCTTTTATAAAAATTGAAATTTTCCATAGTTAATTAGTCACCTCACTTTACATGGATTTTATAAAGGATCACGTTGTGAACTTTGAGGAATTATCATGGTAAAATACTTTACAAACCACGAATGAAGTCAATCGAATGGAAATAGTTACACTTCTATTCTTTCTTGAATAGAAGAGATCAAAATATCATACTCGAAATATTGCCTATTAATTACACCAGGCAACCAAATTAGTCTTTTCAATATATTGAAGGGTTGGAAATGATTTTTTATGATTTCTAAGTGCTGAACTTGAACCTGCGGTCGGAATTATTAAATCTAGTTTATGTTGATTATAATAAGAGATTCAAGACACTTAAGACACTCTACTTTGATCCTTTTTCGGCAGGTTTTGCTAGGAATTCGACCTTTGGATTTGATTATCATTGACATTATCGATAAGTACTACTCCCTTACTTTGAAATAACTATCCTTAACAATTCTACGATTTTTTATACCCTTGCAGAGGGTATAATATATTTGTAACGCACAGAAACAAGCATTTCCGACCACATAAAGTATATATATATATTCCTGATCAGCATGACGAGCTGAGTCTATATAGCAATGTCCGTCTGTCCGTCTGTTTCTATGCTATCTCCTCCGTCAGTTTTAAAGCTATCGCTACCAAACTTTGCGCGAAGTCTTCTTTGTCGGAACCGGCCGGTTCGGATGACTATAACATATAGCTGCCATAGAAACGATCGGTCGAAAAACTGGTTCAAGTGAGAAAAACTTTTTTGTTTTTAATGCAAACGTCTCCAAACTCTGTATTTACTAGTTTTTAATAGTTTTCTATAGTTCTGCCAAGTTTGGTCGAAATCGCACATCTATATAGTATAGCTGCCATAGAAAAGTAAGGTTAGAAAAATAGTCTTGGTAAGAAAAACTTTTTTGTTTTCAATGTAAAACTCTTCAAAATTGGCGTATATGTATTTTATAAGCTTTCACACATTTCTTGAAAGTTTTGTCAAAATCGGATGACTATAGGTTATAGGTGCCATATGAATAATCGGTCGAGAAACTAGTTTTAGTGAAAAAAACTTTTTTGTTTTCAAAGAAAACGCCTGCAAACTTTGTATTTCATAGTTTGCTATACTTTTCCATGATTTCACCAAGTTTGGTCGAAATCGGACATCTATATAGTATAGCTGTCATACAAAAGTAGAGTCAGAAAAGTAGTCTTAGTGAGAAAACCTTGTTTGTTTTCAGTGGAATTGTCCTTCAAAATAGTTAGAAAAACGTGCTTCAAGGGTATACAAACTTCGGCCTTGCCGAAGCTAGCTTTCCTGTAATTTTTTCAGCCTAAAATGAGATATAGGTATGTAATGCAAAAGCGCAACGGTAGTTTGACATATCTTGGTATATCTTCGCTTATAAAAATCGCTAAAAATGTTTTGAATAATTTATTTTAGAGCTAAGTAAAATTGCTATTCAAATAATATCAAAGTATAGGTTTCCCACAAAACAAAATATGTTCCGATTCCAAAAAATGAGACAGAACCAGATACACCGCTTTAAAGTTTATCAAATAAAACGATACACTTAGAAATGATCGATCCAAAAGCAAGATTATGGCCCAGACGAAACTGTTTCAATAGTCATCAGAGAAGAGACAAATTCAACACAAGAGCAAGAGCACTAAAACTTAAAAAGAAGTTTGTGACGGACCATTCAAAAATCCCAGTGGTGCAGCTGGTAAGATTACTCTGCCTTAAGACGGAGTGGTTTTGCTGCTGGAGCTTTACTTAGCATTGTAAGTTTCTTGGTAAGTTGAGAGATGAAAAATCTTGGGTTTCAGGTTTTAAAATCTAATTTAGGATATTTTAATCTTATTCTTTCCCAAATTGCAAGCTTCTGTACTTTACTTAAACTTTTTAACTCTGTGTACAAATGAGCTGTGCTCCCAAGATTGGTTTTGATATATGGTTAAAAGTCAATATCAATATTTTGAATGTATCGCAACAAGAATTATCTTCTCGGAATATTGCTTGGCGACTTAAAAATACGTCTTAATAATATAGATACGATATTGAGAACCCAAGCGTACATTTGTATAAATAAATTTGACCATTTTTATACCCGTTACTCGTAGAGTAAAAAGGGTATACTAAAGTCGTGCAAATGTGTGCAACAGGCAGAAGGAAGCATCTCCGATATCATAGAGTTTATATATATTCTGCATCAGCATCAACAGCCGAGGCGATATAGCCATGTCCGTCCGTCCGTCCGTCTGTATGAACACCTAGTTCTCAGAGACTAGAAGGGCTAGAGCAACCAAATTTTAGATGTGAGCTAGTATTGCCTGTAGGCAGATCAAGTTTGTTTCAAATTTTGACCACGCCGCCTCGTCAATAAAAAATGTTGAATATCTCCTACAATTTGTAAGCTAGATCGAGCTCAGATTTTGCAGTGTAGTGCATGTGGCCAATATGTACAATCTCACATATTTTCATACAGATCGGATAATAAATGGCAGAGTTAAAAAAACATTGCATACTTATCTGAGCCGCATGAGTATATATAACACTAATTGCCTTGAGTAATGGGTATTTCGAAGTCGGGCTGGGCCGACTTTAACTTACGCTCTCGTTTATATTCCTAATACAGTCAAACTTCTCTATTACGAACTTCTGTACAACCAAGTTTTCTTTATAGAGAATTGTATTCTAGAACACAGCAATAATAGCGCAATTTTAGATTTTCTTTATATATATTTCTTTATATTTTCTATATAACAAAGTCTATTTGTGACCCCTTGAGATTGAGCTACATAGAAGTTCGACTGTTTTTGCATATTTACAGGGTATAAAATGGCTTATACCAAGTCATACTATTACTTTTCATCAATTGCCCAGTTCTTAACTGGTGTTTACTAGCTATTGAGTATTTTATTATTAAGATAGATTACTAACAAACTCATGTAAGATTTGGCTAATTCCCTTATCATTTGAAGTTAACAATTATTGACTAGGTCATGTAATCTAGCTTAAGGTTATATAAAAGCCACTTGGGCGGGTATATAAAGTGCGTTGAGTGCTAAACTACAAACTCAATTTCAAATAAGATTTCGCCATGAGTGGAACCAGAATTTGTTGGCTCTTTTTAGTGGGCTTTTCTCAGGTCCTAGTTCATATACAGGCCAGACATCCTTCAACTAAAGAAGCAGCTCAACAGCAGATGTCACACTTTATGGAATTGCTACGACTGGAGGCACGACCAGGCATCTCCACCAGAGATAATCACGTATTGGGTAATGCCGTCACCCTCATCACATATCAATCGTATGGTTTTACCGGCATACGCGGCATCTTCCAATGGATGGCTGGTGAAGTGAAGCACACCGAAGGCATCTTCAATTTCCTACAATTCTTCACCGATCAAGCTGGAGGCTATATAGGACTGCAGAGCTACGCCCAGAGCTCTAAATATACGGTGCTCTTTTCAGTGTGGGATGCCTTGGGCGGTGAACCGGGTGAACAGTTTGAGTGTACGACTTTTGGTGGCGAGGGCGTTGGCTATAAATGCTTTAATATAGACTTTAATCTGAAAAGTAATGGCATCTACTATCTGGATGTGGAAATAAGTGGTCGAAGTTTAAGAGGTTTCATATCGGAACCCCAAGAGGATCTCAGCCAAGTAGATTCGATGAATGTCAAACGACAATTGATTGGTGAGATTAGTTATCCGGGTGAACAGGAGAACTTAATACCCTTTGGCTACTTCAATGAGAATTGGGTGGATCAGCCCACTTGCCGATTGGCCTATGATTTGGTTACGGTGAATCTGGCACCCAGACAATATAATGACAATGGCTTAATCGAGTCTCTATTCAAGGAGGCTTATTTGTATAATACGGAATGTGAGTTGCAAAATATATTGGTGGCCATGACTGAGGATCAAAGGGCTTCCATTTATTTTACCAGGCCAAGCGTCCCGAGCAAAGTTGTGACATAAATCAAATAAACACAAGTCGAAACAACAAAACACAGTTACAAAATCTTTGGTAAGGGCTTAACGGGCCACTTAGAACCTCACACTTTTCTCTACAGTCTAACAGTCTACCCACAAATTTTCACCACAAACCAGCCCGACCTGACCCAATTTTCGCACATTTTACACAGTTATTGACTTATGTATTTTCTTCGCCTGCCATTTTCTCTACCAATTTTGCCTTTGGCCTCGAACATGATGATCTTTTTTTGGCTAAAGTGGCACACTTGGCCGCCAAACGGCAATTGCAGCAGCAGCAGCAAATTGGCAACCACAATGGCTGGAGAATAAACAAGGTACAACGAGGTCAGCGCTAGGGCGATGTTGCGCCTTGGACATGTTCTCTAATGTCAACTCTCATAATGCTGGATGGCGGAGTGGCGAGGCAGTTGGTTCTTTGTGCGAGTGTTGGCCTAAAAAGCGAAACACGACCTTTTGTTGTTGTGTTTGTTGTTCTTGTTGTTTCGCTTTGCTCAATTTGGTGATATTTGCCATAAACACATAACAATTGCATATTCCAAATACAAATTCAGGGCGTTGCCAAGCTCAAAGCTCACCTGAGATGATTCTGGCCGGTGATAACCAACCGAAGGGAACTTGCCGAAACTTGAGTCTGCAATTCGTAAAAGGCGACAAGCATCCTACCGGCCGCGCCTGCCCTGCCCTGTCCTGTCCCGTCCTGCCCTGTCCAAGTCCATGTAACTGTCATTTGGGTGCAAAAAAGAAAACGGCAGACCGCGAAAAAAAATTCATTAAATTGGAGGAAAAAAAAGGGTACCAAGTGCAAAAGGTTACAGGTACAGCGCGGTTAGGGATAACAGACAAACAAACCAACAAACAAACAAACAAAAAGAAGAAAAATAAATAAGCAAAGAAAAGCAAATGAAATTAAATAAAATGAGAAGGAAATGCTATGATTGCAGTAGGAGAATGTTGAAGACTCTGCGAAAGGTTTCATTTGAATCAATAAAATTATGCATTTCTAAAACTTATGGATCAGTTAATGTATAGATTTAGATCAATTTTAGTATCCAAAATTATTAAGCTGTACTTTCACTTGTCGAGATCTCATATGAGATGGGTGAAAAATAACATCGTTTACTGTGAGTTGGCTGTCAAAACACTCATAAGAGAACTTAGGTTATAACCTACTTCTCAGGCACCATCTCACATACTTTTGTGCTCCAAAGAGCCAACCCTAGCTTCTCTACATCTCTTATCTTGTGTGCTTCCAATATTCGCACAAGTTAAAGGGACCTACAGTTTAGCGCCGAACGGCAAGGCAAGGTCTAAGAAGCTTTTTCATGGCACAGCTAATAGCTGGTGAAGGTGACCGGGTGAGTAGGTTTTTAAAAAAAAAAAAACAAGAAACCGTAGGATTAGATTAGATTATCATACAGGTACTCTTAGTTTATAATTATTGTGAATGAAAAGATTGACAGATAATACATTTTTACTGTCCCTGGAAAAACTGTTTCATTAGATGTCCCGAGGCGGGATTGAAGCCACGGCACACACACTACCCGCTGCACCACACCCACCTGGGCTGATTACTATAATCATTATGATTTAAATAAAAATCATGATTAAGGTACACACTTCTTGACTCCTTTTTCAAGTACTACACTACTATTCACACACAACAAATCAAATTCCCTTTGTCTGTACTGGAATTTTAAGCCATCTTTTTAAAAGATGTCAAAATGTATCCTGAGTTTCCCAGAAATTTCAGAAAAATCTTGCAATTCATCAAAAGAATCTAGAAAACGACCATTGTGATGCTATCGTCTAGCTGGAAATTAATCATTGGTATTTTCTACATAACTATTCCGAATTTAGCCGTATTCTACTAAGTTTCGGGAATCATTTGGTATATTTCCGTACACCTGTATACAGAATATTAAAATATTTCAAGAATGCCTTAAAGTTTTGGTTGAACGCTCTGAAAATGTTCAGGCAGGAGGTAGTGTTGAATTTAAAATGCTAAATGCATCTTAGAGTCTCTTCCAATGGAGCTGAAAAGCGTCCAAAGAACACGAAAAATAGATATTTTAATATTACAACAAGAACATATTACAAAATATCCAAATCGATCTTTTTGAAATTTAATTTTTCTGTGTAGGTATATTTTATTTACCAATTTCCTTTTACCCTACTAAGATGGAAAAAATTACCACCTAGTGATTTAAAGGGGCTTAATGTACAATGTTATCCCCGACAAAATATTTTTGTTATTTTTGTTATCACGATTTGATATCATTTCTGTTTTCTACTAGAGTTTTGGGCCTTTTTTGGATACATACATACATATCACATATTATTACCAAACTGATATCTAGGGCAGAGTTTGATCCCGAATTTCTCAATGTATATATATTTTAAACTTACTACTTACCTTTGGATCTACTCGATCACGGGGCTTTTGGACTCAACGCGATCCATACCAAAATTGGTTGTTCTTGCACTTTGAGTCTAGGATGTTGGTGTTCATACAGAAACGCGAACTGAAATGCTCCATTATTTGTGTTGGATAAATCTGTTAGATACATGCTTCTGCCGGTCACGCAAACCTAAAAATATCAGAGCATAATCAAATTAGTTTATCTGGCACACAGCAGTTGAATAAGGGACGATTTCACAACTTATAGAATAAGGGCTGATTTCTCTATCGTTTATAAACTTACAAATAGCAGAGTAAACTGAAGTTTTATCAGACACATAGCAGCTATTTAGAAGTTAAGAAATCGGCCCCTTAAGGAGATCTGTTAGTATTATCAAGTGCTTTCTTCAAAACAAGTATCGAAAATTAGACTAAATTAAAACATATATCAAAATATATTTACATAAAAAGCATCTAACAAAAGAAAATGGAACACAAAATCAAACTTTTAATACAGCGGGAACCAGGACAAGTCCCGCCGGTTCCATAAATCATGTAGCTAGTTGATAGAACTAAATTCCATTCATTACAAGAGTTCGCTTCATTTAAATAATCAAAGCACATTCCTAGTTTATGTCTATAAAGTACATAGAAAATTTATTTATGATTTAAAGTCTTCTAAAAAGATATAAAAAATGAAAATTTTTCTTAGACTCACGAAAATAATCTAAAATTTTGAAAAATGAATACAAAAAAATAAAAAACGAGAAAGCTAAGCTAATGTCGTCTGGGCCGAAGTTTTTATACCCTTGCAAGTGCTCGCTTAAATATTTTCAAAAAAATGCTCTTTTTCCCATTTTCCGACAGATCGTTCGTATGGGAGCTATATGTTATAGTCATCCGATTTGGCCAAAAATTTGTAAAATTATGTGAAAGCATGTGAAACAAATAAATACAAAATTGCAGGTTGCTAATATAAAAAACAAAAAAGTTGTTCTAACTAAGACTGGTTTTCAGACCTATCTTTTGTATGGCAGCTATACCATATAGTTGTCCGATTTTAATAAAACTTGGTACAATTATAAAAAAACATGGAAAACCTACGATTACAAAGTTTGGAGACGTTTCCATTAAAAATAAAAAAGTTTTTCTCATTAAAGCTAGTTTACCGACCGCTTGTTCCTATAACATATGGTCATCCGATCCGATCGGTTCCGACATATTAGTAGTGTGCAGCAAAAATAAGACTCAGTCCAACATTTCAGCTCGATAGCTTTAAAACTGAGAGACTAGTTCGCGTAGAAACAGACAGACAGACAGACGAACGGACAAAGCTCAATCGACTCAGCTGGTCACCCTGATCAAGAATATATATAGTTTATGGGGTCGCAAATGAATATTTCTATGCGTGGCAAACTTCTGGGCAAAATTATAATAACCTTTGCAAGAGTATAAAAATGTATATTTTACTTAGAGTAGACTCCCAAAAATAATCTGATATTTTGAAAAAGTACAAAAAAGTGAAAAAAAAAATCGAGATTTGCTGCATGATTCGGTGCATTTGGTTAAGGTCTAGGTGTAAAATCGGTTAAGGGCTTTGAATTGGAATACCACAGCTATGTAGGGATCTATATGTTACCAATCCCATCATCTAGCTGCCGTACCCTCTCTCCCAACCGAACTTGGCCCGTTAACAGAGCAACAAACCCACAAGCAAACAAATAAATCTGACAAGAGCTTGGCAGTCGCAGCGCTTTGACTTTAGAATGCCCCTTTGCCCGATGCCCGATGCCCGATGATGAAGTGATTTTGGCAGGGAAGCCAGGAGAGGAGTTGGCAGCCGAGCTTAAGGCGCACGCGCTGGCTGCCACTTAACGAGGGACCTCCAAACAAACCAAAAAAAAAAAGCCCAAACCCAATACAAAACCAAAATGTAAAGAAAGCGCTGCCTGTGCGCTGTGTTCCTGCCTTCGAGGGCGTTGTAAGATCTCTTGCCTGCACACAAAACCAAAAAAAAGAAGGTGACAAAGTCACGAAATTCTTGTCAATTTTCAACTACAGACCAATTTGTTTGTCTTCCCAGTTGCCACAAGAGAAAAACAAACAAAACAAAACCGAACTGTAAAGAGTACAAAAATAAGCTGAAAAAAAAAAAAAAACATCGTGACAAATCAAGCTACCAAAATTGGTAGCAAACCTGGGCTGGCTGCCAGCCTTTTTGCCCATGCGAACCGCAAATCGACCCATATTAATAACTTTTCCCAGAGCCAGCACCTTAAAGCTAACTGTTTCTCACATTTCTAATTTTGGTCAAATGAAATTGTCTCAAGCCGGCCGGCCGCTAAGTGTTTTCTTCAGTTTGTTGCCATATATAGACGATTGATTGCTCCACAAAACACCTAGCACCTAGCCAGGCTAGGCGCACGCTTCGATCCTCGAACCCCGTCGCCAGCGGACGATCAAACAAAATAATTTGCGCAACATTTCCAGCACAATAAATTTCAATTACTTACATTTAAAGGCACTTTTACTGCTAAAAGAATTTGTTGTAGCACTAAAATTGATTTCCAAATCCAAACATCAAGTGTGCGAGCCGGGAGCATTTTGAGTTTGGATATTGGATGGAGGAAGAGGTTGAAGCTTCTCTTCTAGAAAGTGTGTAGAATTAAATATACCCTTGCAGAAACTGTGGGTTGAGAAGCGGGATGCATGGGAATTAGCTAGGGACATCTCGAAGCGGCGGCTAGCAAGGAGAGGCTAGGTTGACGCTCAAAGAAGGGGAAAGTCCTGTGGCACTTGCTTTAAGAAAAAACCCAAAAACTCTACCAAAACTTGTTACTAAAATCCTGCCCCTAACTTCTCTCCTCTAACTTAAATCTACCAAAGAGCATTCAGCCAACAATTTCTCAACGCTTTCTCAAGTTGCTATAAAAAATACTTCGCTTAGTGACTTTCCGAATAGTGACCAGGAGGAGCAGCAGGCGAGGGTTCACTCCATTGAGTAAAATATTTTAGAAAGTCCCCACGCATGACCATGAAATGGTGATGGAGAGATGCTGTTGGTGGCGGTGGTGCTGGCCAAGAAGTCTGGCCATCTCGACATGAAAAATCAATCATGTCAAAGCGACGGAGAATAAGATGTTGACAAGGACAGCGCTTAGAGATCAAAAGGCCATAAGAAAGAAACATTATGACTGCATTGTGATCTCCTCCAGCTTCAGCTGCAGTCAACAGGAAAAAAACAAAACAAAAAAAAACAAGAGACAACAAAACAAAAATGCGTAACGAATTTATGTATCCAATGTTGCTTGGGTGGCTGTGGTGGTGGCGGTGGCGGGGGGATGATGACAAATCCAAATCGCAAAACCCAATCCAAGCCAGGGACCACACCCGAGTGTCGGCCCACTTGATCCTGCCAACTGTGGACTCGCAAACTTCCACTTCAAGCGCCACATGTTCGAACGTCGTGCCTGGTTTTGATTTACTTGCGCTGGTTGGTTTATTTATAGACGACAGGCACCCTGTTGCGTCATCTGGGGGCGGCGGTGGGTGGCATGCGACTCTAAGCTGCAACTTCAACTGTTTGGCTGTGGCTTTTTAATTTGGCAAATTTATACACACCAAGCGGCCGCACAGAAGTTTTGCAATGGGTTTTGTACAGTGCGGCTTCCCAGTTGTTGAAACTTAGGGTGAAGGTTTGTGTGTCACAGTGCGGTTCGATACTCCATTCGACTAAGCTTTTAGACTGATAAGTCAACCGAATATTGGCCTCAGGTTCGAAACTACACAAGTTAAAATTTTGTGAAATTTTTAGAGTTAGAGTATTACACCTAATAGAACTTTGAACTCAAATTAGTTTTAAAGCTATTCTGGCAAGGACACTTTTAGAAATAAGGTTTACTGAAGAATGAGATGTGGTCTATCAGCTTAAGTCTTACCACAGTTGTGGCGCTTTTAAGCATCAAAGCTGAAGAAACTTCTTGCTTTAGTGAAGATCCGTCTCGAAGGACCATAAATAATGTGTGTCCAACTTTTTTGATGTACGAAATGTTAATGAATACCATTAAGCTATCAATTGTTATACATAATATATATTTTTCTCTTAAGATCCTGAGGTGTTGGAAGGGCAGATTCGTGATCAGCTATAAAAATTCTTTAAAATTTTTTTGTCCGATCTTTGTAATTATTTGTGCTGTGGTATTATATATTATTCTCGAAATATCAGCTTAAGTTTTCTGACAGTTGGGGCCCTTCTAAGCATCATAAAAGAAGATAACACGGGCCCCTTCAAGGACATGTGCTTGAGAGAAGATCCGGCTCGAAGGACCATAACTTATATTACTCCCATTTATTTTATGCAAATCTTATATATTCTACTATAAAGTGTAAGACATTTTCAATATATAAATCTCTGCTTATCCTAGAGATCTAAGATATTCCATAGATCTTCATTCAGTTATGTAGAAATTTAGGAAAGTTCTTTTCCGCAGTGGATGAAAAGACCAGAAAGGGTTTAAGTGTGGACGTTTTGCTTCATCCTGTCTACGAATAGTTACGTATAGTCCACATTTTAACATTTTCGGGTCACTTCATTCACTACGGAAAGGAACTTTGTAAAATTACTACATAAATGAACGTAGATTCTCTACTAGACCCACAGCGAAAATTGCCTGAGAAGTCTGTATGCAAAAATCACTTATTATTCGATAAGAGTTGAGTAAGTACGCTTTACAATTTGAGACCGAGAGGATAGCATCTCAAAATTTCACCCATAGGTTGGGAAAATACCCGGAAAATTCTCTATGGGAAACATTTTTTTTTTTATCCAATTGAGTTAAAAATGGGTTTGTCGGGATGGGAAGCGAAATAATTAAAAATGCCATCTTTCGGTGCTAGAAAATCCACCCACAGATAGGGAAAATACCCGGAAAATTCTACATTCAAAACACGAATGCTGATCCAATTCCATCCATCATCCATCCATCCTAAATAATTTAAGATACCATCATCGGAAATGCTAGAATATCCGCCCTTAGATGGTGAAACTACCCGGAAAATTCTGCATTCAAAACACTAATGCTGATCCAATTCCATCTATCATCCATCCATCCGAAATAATTTAAGATACCATAATCGGAAATGCTAGAACATCCGCCCTTAGATGGGGAAACTACCCGGAAAATTCTGTATGCAAAATTAACTATTTTTCATCTAATTTACTTGAAACTTGGTTGGTGGGAAAAGTAAGCCAAAAAATTTTGAAATGTGATTTTGCCATATTGAAAAATCCCCCAACAGAATGGAAAAGTAACCAAAATGTATAATGGATATATTTTTTGTAATATTTGTGACTTGAAACTCGTTTTATAATTATAATATGCGGTACATTTAGAGAGTTGACTTTCCGAAGTTGCAAAATCCTACCCCAGAGTGGGGAAATTCGCGGAAAATTATACGTCCTATTGAATTGAATTTATGCTGTCATTTTGAGAAGCTAAACAATCCCACACAATTAGTTTGGAAAACAATGTTGTGGGCCTTTCAAGTTCTTATAGGTGTTTTTTTTTCCTCGATCCTCCCGTTCCTTTCATATTTCCTTCCACCTGTTTTCTTTTCATATTTAAATCACTTTACAATACAAAAAGAACCCTCCTAGCGAATCTCAACTGTACTCTCAAGTGGAAGTTGATTCATAAAAAGCAACAAAACAACAAAAAGCACAGTTTCCAATCTCTGACCACCCACTGTCTGATATTTCAACAAATTTACACAGGAAACCTCCCGAGACTATGTACTCTTGAAAAATTGAAATAATTTTTCAAAAAGCGCATACAAAACAAATGTCAGCTTAATTAATAGATTTATGGGTGCAAAATGGGGAAAATAAAACAGTTTTTGTTGCCAACGAATTAATCCTTTCAAGGCGTGTAAATTGGCCGGCAAGTGACCTAATGAGTCCAAGTCGACACACACAAGTTGGGTCGGTCAATAAAACTGAGTAAAAAGTGCATTATGCACATGACCAAATTTGGCACGGTCGCATCTCGGTGATATTTCAAAATTTATGTGAGCTACCCAAATGGTTGGGCCAGTTTTTTCCTACGAAATGTGCCAGAGCTGTGGGTCTCCGCGACAGGCAACACATGTTCGCAGGCGCAGCGCCTGGTGGCTTGTGTTTATCTTGGCCAAACGATGATGATGGGCTGGCTCTGCCACTGGGACTGGCTACTGTGCAAACTGTCCAAAACAAAGCTGATGCTGGTCAGGGGGAGACCCTAGCTACATGTGGGCTTGATTTAGTACCAACGGCGACGATGATGATGATGAGGACCGCTGAGTTATGACTTGAACTTTGCTACTTGCTCTTGACTTTCGGGCCATCAAATGGAAAAGCGAGTTGGGTCTTGAGGTGGCCACTTTTGGGGGCCGCCAGGCTACACTCGGAAAAATTATAATTTGTAATCTCATATCTTGCCATCTGGCACTCCACCTCAGAGCAAACAACCATCAGTAACAATAAGTAAACTGCCACCACGCCCCATGTGTGTCTGCCACAAATTTGCGCCAACCAATAATTCAATTAGACCGAGAGAAACCTGCTGGAAGGGAGGCACCGGCCGGGTCCGGGCTGGTGCCCTGGTGCAGCATTTATTTGCCAATTGCTGGACATTAATCAAATGGCACCGATCAGTACGCTGGTGGCTGCAATTAAAGGCAGATTAATAAGTCGCCTCCTCAGGTGCAGAAGTCGCGGACCGGTCCGGACTCTAACTCGGACCTAGACCAGCGCCTCTTAGCCAACTTTAATTGCACTTTTCATACTTGTTAATTTTTCAATTTTCCTGCCCACCGACTGAGACGTTGACCAGTTGCCAAATGTCGAACATTGAATTCGTTCGTTTGTCATCGCCGTGGACCACACAGGAACCCAGATACAGGTGGACATGCGACTGACTGACCCACCTCAATGTGTAGCAGCGGGCGGTGCAGCTGGGCAACTGTGGGGGCGCTTTTCACTGCAAATTAATTGCCAGCGATTAAATTTCCAATTTTCCATGCAAGCCCAAAGAGCTAAGTTTGCTCTCCATATTATTTTTGTGTCTCGTGGCATTCGCTTGCGTGCGCAAAAAAAAAAAGTGATAATCATTTGTATTCATTTTGTGACGTTTTAGGGCGTGGATCGGCGTCGTGCAACAATTTTGCAATGCAAATTTGTAAAAAAAAAACAACAAAAAAAAGGGGTCTCCTTTAGTTCTGATCAGGTTCGATTTGACACTTCCATTAGAGAGTTTGGCATATATTAGCACAAGCTTACTCAGACCTTTTTGTTAATTTGTCTTAAACTAGCTTGCAAACTCGGCACGAAAATGGTACAATACTTAAATAATCATTTTCCCACATTCATTTTGAAACTTGGATCATATGTCTACAGTCTTTGGGGTTTTTCTAAAACTAGAAAAACTAAAAATAGAATAAAAACCGATACTATACACTTGAAAATAAGCTGTGTATCAGTTTGCTGATCTGAGCCCATCAGTTTGTTTTTTTTCGAGCATTTAAAATTTATATTTTAAGATCAAATTGATATTGTATAATGTCATTTAATGACATTTAAATGAGAACAAAATTTCTATAAACTCTTCAAGAACCAACTATTGATTGCCAAATACTTTTAGGTGAAATTAGAGTCATAATGAGTGTAACTTCCCTGGACATACCTACGTGAAACTATATCTGAAAAAGCTACTCACATTCGGTATCCAAATCAATTCGCTTGTAAGTTCAGAAAATGGCAGAGTAAAGTAAGTGGAAAGGCTACTCTCTCTCTCTCTCCCTCTCTTTTCTATCTGCCAAGCATTCCGAATGTAAAAATTATGGGTCACGGAAATACTCGAACAGGTGGATACTTCTTTTAGATCATCTTATGTGAAAGAAGCAGAGTTTAGCTCCCAAAGGATCATGCTTTTTTTGATAATTATTATAATTACTAGCTGACCCCGTCAGACGTTGTCCTGCGTTATTATAATTTTGTGTATTATTCTAGTGCAAGCATAGCTCTCATACAAAATTACCAAAAAAAACAAGAAAGAAAGTCGTTCAAGCCCGACTATAACATACTCTGTACCAAGAAAATTTCATAACTCGAAACCGTTCGTCCGATCTTCTTCATTCCTTTGGCGGATCGATAAGTTATCCTAAAAACTAAATATGTCCAGAAGGAACAAGCTATCTATCTTCAAAACTGTGGGAGATATGACTTTTTTTCTAAATTGCGGGGGCGGGAGGGGGCGTGGCCAAAATTGAAAATAAACTTGATCTGCCTGCAGACATAAGAAGCATATGTCCCATACATGTCAAGCCTCTATCTCTTACCATCTCTGAGATCTGTGCGTTCATACGGACAGACAGACGGACAGACGGACAGACAGACAGACGGACAGACGGACATGGCTATATCGACTCGGCTGTTGATGCTGATCAAGAATATATATACTTTATGGGGTCGGAGATGCTTCCTTCTGGATGTTACATACTTTTGCACAAACTTATAATACTCTATGTACCTACGGTACAGAGTATAAAAACATATATGTGTTCGAGAGGTACCCGAAAGAGTTGACCGATTCGGACCATATTTGTTATCAGCCTTTTTCTATTCATGACGAATGTCTTTATAAAGTTTCATCCAAATCGGTTAAGTTTAGGTCAAGTTATGGTGCAAAAAAGCCGTGGATGGCAAATTACGCGATCCCTGTGTGACCTACCAGAATCAGCTATAGATATAAACCACCTACACTGTTACTTCTACACTCACACGAAATTTCATCGAAATCGGACCAGCCGTTTGGGAGGAGTGAGGTAACAAAGCCATGTACGGAAGAATTTTATATTTTAAGATTACAAATTAATAATGTGTATTTTATCTTCACTTTCCTGGAGGGATCGATCTCAGGAGCTCTTGCTCTTAGCACGAATGGAATGGCGTCTTATCGTACTCCACCCACTTAAATATTTTGTAACGCTTCTTGTGGTGGAAAAATTGAAAAGAGTCAGATTAGACTCAGAAAACTTCCACAGAAAAAATCGCTCAATCCCGACCCTTTTTATGTGCACATTATGAGAGTAAATCAGTGTTCCTTTCTGATTTCTGTCTCTCTCAGACACTCACTGATGCATTCGGTGGTGTGAATTGCCAAAAGTGTTCGGACCTTGGCTGGGGAACACTGCAGTAAAAGCTCATAATAAAGTGTCAGAAATCTCCAATATTGTTTGTTGGGATTTTGTGTGGAGATTGTAATATTATGGAGAACTCTCAGCTGCAAATTGCGCTTATGCACTTTATACGTATGACCAGAATCCCTACTTGATTGGCCGCTTAGTTTGCTTACACTATTGGTATTCCTGAAAGTGATTTAGATTTCGAAAATCAGCTGTTCCCAGCCGCTTCATACAAGGTGTTCAGTGTGCCCAGAAAAAATTGGGAGGAAATGGTCCTACTAAAAGATTGATCAAAACGAAATCAGCATTGCTTTCTCATGTTCCTATTTTTGCATTTTTATAGGTATGAGAGAGCTATGCTAATCCGTAAAAGCAACCTTGATTTGCAAAAACAGTAACATGAGAAAACGCCCATTAGATTTGTTTTCGTTTCAGTGTGACCGTTTTAGATTGGCGCGCTTGGTGTCAAAAAAGCTCGAATTTTAAGAGCTTATGATAGACTAAGGCATGATACAACAAGAGAGGTAAGGTGACATCAGTGTGAGTTCTCTGCAAAGAGAACTTCAGAACGTTCAGTGCTGCGCGTACTTTTATAGCGTAAGCTTTGGCAAAAGTACGCACCACACTGACACCGCCTCACCTGTATTGTTGCATCATGGACTAAGGCAAAAATCTTTCTGATTCCACAAATGGTCTCAAATTCTTCTTTAATTTGAGGCTACCTCACTCACTTGAGATCTGGCAAATAGAACAAGTAACTTCAATTTACCAAAAAGAGTCGTTCCGTCAAAAATCCAAATCGAATCTAAATAACTTTAGGGAATATTGTTAGTATATTCATAATCGTTGGTCTTTTTCTCGATTTAATGATTCTTTAGACACGGTAAAATGGTTCGAAAGCATTTTTTGGCATTTACTGCTGGTCGGCTGGTCCACGCTTTCTCCTAGCCAATATTTGATTTAACGCCATGAAATATGCAAGCCATGTCACTTAGCCACGCCCCTGCCGCCCTGACTAATTATTTATTATTTGGCAATTGCTGTCTGTCAGTCGCTGTCAGAAAAGAAAGCCCTTTTGCCAGGGACCAGGGACCAGCAGCAGGAGGAGTCAAAGTCGAAGGCGAAGCCAAGTTCCCGTTTCAGAATTTTTACGCATGCCAAAATCTGGAAAACAAACCTCTGTAATTATAATGCACACACAGACACACAGACAGACATACAAATGTGGTTAAGGGTCTTAATCCCAGCTCCAGACTGCAGCGGACTGGGTGCAGCAGCAGCAGCAGCAGCAGCAGGCGTAGGTGCCAGGCCAAAGAGAGCCAAAGGGAACACGCCCTGCAAAACGCCGCCAAAAGATTGATTGCAGTCGCTTTGTTTGAGGGAAGAGGAACTCAGAAAAAAAAACCAAATTTTCTGCCGGCTGCCCCGCAGCATTTTGTTGTCGCATTTTAGTGCATTAATTACTTTATGATCCACTTTATGGCCATGTAAAATATGCGCCTGGCCAAAAATGCAATTTCGAAAATTCTTCGTGGGTGTTGAGCGAAAAAAATCCTGCTCCCATACGCGTTCATTGATTTATATAGATCTTCGTTTCATATAATGATGGCCCCTGGCTTTGGCAAACAATTTTACATTAAATGGTTTAATAAATAAAACTGAAAATAAGCCAAAGAAAACATGAACAAGCCGAAGATGACATATAATTAAAGAGGCAAATAACAAATTGCCGGGACCCGGCAGAGGCAGAGAGAGGTGTGCCTCAAGAAAGGGCCAGAGAACAAGTTGCCAAAGCATTGGCCAATATTTATGGCACTTGTTGGAGGAGGAAGTGGTCGACCAATGTTCAGGGGTTAACAGAAAAGAAAACCAAGTCGAAATAATACATCTAAATGCATTTTCTTAGATTTACCAGGAGTCCCTGTTCGTTCAGCAAATCCCATCCTCTCGCCAATCATTTGCTACTTTCCCTTTCTACTTGACATGCCGGACAGGCTCTTTGTTTTCCTGCCTGCCATTTTTTATTGACTCAAATAACTTCATTTGTTTAAAGCTTTATTGGAGCGCCGCTGGCGAGGAAGATGGAGCTGCTGCTCGGACAGGTATCTTCTGTCTGGCGCAAATTACCACAATTTCTCAGCAGTCGAGCTACCTTCACGTTATTGGATACTCTATAATTTTGCATGTGCATTTTTATGACCGGCTCGATTTTCATGCTAAATTATTTGATTTTAATTTGCCTGCATAATTGTGGTGCAGCGGCGCGGCGTTCGAGGTTCCAGTAGCTGGCTAGGAGCCGGAGTGGCCTATTAGTGGACAGATTTATGTTTATGGCACTATTGACGCGACTAAATCCCAATACAAGGCAAAAGCAACAATTTGCTAGAAATAGAATGGATATCAATTTATTAGCATGATTGCTGGGGGAGAGATGAAGAGTGGAAGGCAAGTGAAAACTCAAGGACAGTCTGAGAGTCAATTAAGGAGAGGGAGAGTGAGGCTTTAATTGGGGAAGGGGCAGTAAGGAAATGAGGGGGCTTAGAGTGAAGCTTTAATTTGAGGAAACTGAAGATAGAAGTAAGGTTTCTTACAACTTAACCTAACTAGTTCAACGAAATTTGTATCAGCAATTATTATACCCTTCAAAAGGATATATTGGAATTGTCCAGATGTTTGTAACGCATAGAAGAAAGCATTTCCGACCACATAAAGTATATATATTCTTGATCAGCATGACGAGCTGAGTCAAGATAGCCTTATCCGTCTTTTTCTATGCTATCTCCTCCGTCAGTTTTAAAGCCATCTCAACCAAACTTTGCTCCAAGTCTTTTGGTACAAATACGCTGCACATTTATCGGAACTGGACGGATCGGATGAGCTGCCATGGGAACGATTGGTCGAAAAACCAGTTCTAGTGAGAAAAACTTTTTGTTTTTAATGCAAACGTCTCCAAACTCAGTATTTACTAGTTTTTAATACTTCTCTATAATTCTGCCAAATTTGGTCGAAATCGTACATTTATATAGTATAGCTGCCATAGAAAAGTAAGGTTAGAAAAATAGTCTTTGTAAGAAAAACTTTTTTGTTTTCAGCGTAAACCTCTTTAAAATTGGCATATATTTATTTTATAAGCTTTCACACAATTCTTCAAAGTTTTGTCAAAATCGGATGACTATAACTTATAGCTGCAATATGAATGATCGGTCGAGAAACTAGTTTTAATGAGAAAAACTTTTTTGTTTTGAATGGAAACGCCTCCAAACTTTGTATTTCTCAGTTTGCTATGCTTTCTCATGATTACACTAAGTTTAGTCGAAATCGGACATCTATATAGTATAGCTGTCATACAAAAGTAGAGTCAGAAAAGTAGTCTTATTGAGAAAAAGTGACATGCTTTCAGTGGATATGTCGTTCAAATTAGTTAGAAAACGTGCTGCAAGGGTATACAAACTTCGGCCGAGCCGAAGTTAACTTTCCTCTATTTTTTTACAATGTAATGATAATATATTACACCTTGGTTCTGGTTCGGTTCAGTGGATCACTTGCTATTTTTTTAAATTATATTTTTTATTGGAATTTTACATCTTAACACTCGTCAGTGAACCGAACCGAACCGAACCGTTTCGTGTAGTGGTTTCTGTTTCGGTTCAGAATATTCAAAAAGAACGCCGGTTTGTTTTGTGGCTCGGCTTATCATCAGAGTTAACGGTTCGGTTCGGCTCACAACTGTTTTGCCCCCCTGCTTTTATTTTGGAATTCAATTTTGAAGTGTGTAAAACTTGTCTTGAATCAATAGTATGCTTACCATTTGAGCTACTGGGTTGAGAGTTTTTGAGTTGTCACATTTTGTAAAAACACTTTAAAAAAGTGACTTTAATTGTTGTATACTTTTCACATCTTGAAACCAGGTGTGTTTTGCTATCTAGTTCTAAAGAACCATTCAGAATAAAACTAATATCAATGTTTTATCATTCGGCGAAAGCACCTCATTGTGCTTGTGAGTTTTTTACACAAGTGTATAAACACTTTCGCGACACACTGTACATACAAGCACTCGAAGCTCACTACACCGCAGCAGCGGTTCTAATACGAAAGCTTTCAGCACTCGATTTATTTGATAAAAGCTAACAGAGCAGCTCAGAGCTTTTGTGAGTGGGAGTGGGAGAGAGTCCCGCAGCTGATAACACTCACGCGCACTCAAACAACAACTGCGACGCAACAACAACTTTAATTAGTATGGAAAGAAAATAGCAATCGCTTACCTTAAAACGCTCAGTCTAGTTTTGAGCTGCCACAGCAACAGGTGTATTTGACATAAAGTCCACTGTTTTATTGCCATTTTTCCGATTCAATATGTCATCGATAGTTAGAAAACTGATCAGCACCGCAAATGCAGCCAAGCCGGTGGCGCCCTACAAGTGAGCACAAACGACGAAATGGTGGAGAGAGTAAGAGAGAGAGAGAGAGTAACTAGTTGTAAATGCAATGTTGTTGCTGCTTTCCAGTCAAGCTGTGGTGGCCGATCGAACTGTATATGTCTCCGGCTGTTTGGGTTTGGATAAGACAACCATGCAACTGGTGCCCGGTGGAGCAACGGAACAAACTGAAAAGGCCTTGGAGAATCTACAGGCCGTACTCAAAGCAGCCGATTCGGGTGTGGACAAGGTAGTCAAGAATACGGTTTTCCTCAAAGATCTCAATGACTTTGGAGCGGTCAACGAGGTGTACAAGCGAGGTGAGTCGAAATTTGACCAATGCCGCTGATTGATAAGGCATATCGGCATCGTTAACCTCTTATCAGCAGCGGAGCTGTAAATAGTTTTTATTTTTTTATGATGATGATTTTTGTTGTTGTTGTTTTTTAATCTCATTTTACAGTATTTCATAAGGAGTTTCCAGCTCGCAGCTGTTTCCAGGTGGCCAAGTTGCCCATGGATGCTTTGGTCGAAATTGAATGCATTGCACTGACTGGAGCGGTGCGCACCGAGACGGTGGAATAGCAATCAAGGGCACATAAATTGTAAAAAAAAAAAATATAGAAATATAAATGAAAATGAAAAATATTTTTATAAAACTGTTGGCTTAGTTTTAAGTTCGCTTTTTGCTACCCACAATTTGGCACGAAGCTTCAACAAGCACAAGAAATCGAAAGAGAAAACCGTTGATTGCCTAATACTGTGTGTGTATGTGTTTATGCTTGTGGCTGACTAAAGCACACGGCAACAGCAAAATCAATGCTGTTGCCTTAATTTCGGCAAAGGCTTAGAAACGAAAAAGAGAGCCACTTACAAAGATGTTGCTGCAATTTTTATATGCAGGATTCGTTGCAACAAATGCGCCTGAAGCGTATATACCGTGGGCACCCCTGTTCTAAACAAACTTTACATTATTACTTACTTACTTGACCATTTTGCCTAGCCTCTCTAGTTGTTGTGGTTGCTGTTCCTGCCTTTTTGTATTATATTTCATCAAATGTGGCCGGCATAAATCATTGGAACCGGCTCCTAACAACGGTAGCCGCGCTTAGACAAAGCGTTTACTTCACATTCAAATTTAAAAGTTATTCATAATGCCGTCGACTTGTTGCAGTTGCTGCTGGTTTGCTCCTACTTAGTGTGTGTGTGTTTGTGCCCCTGCCCCGTATTGATGCGGCGGTGGCTGCCTTTTTTGGGTCCCGACTCCTCGACTCAAAAGTTTATAGTGAATTTGTCTGCACTCGAGAGTCGCGATAGAGCTTGTTCGATGATTTATAATCCTTGTTTTGTTTAGTGAGTGGCCTGATGGTGTGAATTTGAATTGGTTATGAATGGGGCACGATTATCGCTGTAACATTGTATGAAAATGTATGCCACATAAGTCCTCCACCTTCCACCTACGCCTGCAGGGAATCTCTGAAGTGCGGCTAATTAATTTCGACGCACCGAGGACACAAATGAAGCGACAACCAACGCACCACACACACTCAAGATACAGAAGACAGATAGTCGAATGTTAAATACCGCGTAGCAAAAAGATATTTTCAAAATTAAAATTCTTTTTCAACTGGCAAAAAGGATACTAAAAAATATCCATTGGATAATTTCGGTATCAAAGTGAAGTGGAATTTAAAATATACGTTAAGTGTTAAATGGAAAAATTGCAAAAATTAAATGAAAACCTACCCACTCCAGTTGTATCCTTTTCGATCCACCTACATCTGTTCCGACTTGACTGTTGTCAAACTCCTTATACCCCTTTACATCTCTTTCCCAGGGTATCCATTATAAGGGACAACACGATGTTGCGGTGAAAGTGCCAACCAATCAGCCCGAATTCACAATTTTGTTGTACATTTTTAGCAATTTGCTTATCAGCAATGTCCAAATGGCGTGGCGCATCGTTGCCATCGTTGACCAATTAAGCAAGCCACATGCGGTAGCCCGTGTGCAATGCCCAAGGAATGGGTATCGGTGGTATCCAATAACATGGGTCAAAGATGCAGCCAGTTGTCATAATTACAAATAATATTATTGCCTGCCTTGTCGTGTCGTGTCTTGAGATTGAGAGGGTAATTAGTTGTTGGGCTCAGCTTTCACCTGATGGCAAGGAATAATAATAACAAATAAACTTACGAAAAATACTTGTTACAAGGGAACTGTTTAAATGAGGGAGAAGGTTTCTGCCCCTTTGCACATCAAACAGGGAAGAATGTTTATCATAAATTGTAAACAAAATTTTTAATTTTAAAGATATTTTCGTTGGTACAGAGTATGTTATAGTCGGGCTTGACCGACTTTCTTTCTTGTTTAAAGTATGTTTTCGAGACAGTAAAAGAAGGACCTAGCATTTCTTAAGTTACACTCTCCTGGAGTCCTGTTTAGTTCACAACTTTTTATAGGGCTTAAAGCCCTTTTTGGCTGCCACCAAAAAGTCAAGTTGAGTCAACGGTACCCATCTCTGCATTCACCCAATTTGCTGCGGTAAATGCAATTACAAATTTAAATTTTGCGCCTTCAAAACTGAAGCGCCCTCTAGGAGTCTGTTTTCTAAACAAGAATCTAGTCTGCTTACCCGCTTACTAGCGCCCTCTGGGAGTATGGATTTTTTTTACGTTTTTGGCGCGCAATTTGAAATTGACTGCATTTTCCATTCCAAAATTACATTTTGTGAATTTCGGAAACAAGTGTAAATAAAAATATAAAGGGTGGACCAATTTCATACAAAGGATGCCTCTTATTAAGAATAAACGATATTTTTATATTACTTTATGATATACCTTCTTTATCTTTAATCCTTGTACTCACCTTATCATAACGCCTGATGGTTCACTAATTAGTTTTAAAAATCATTGATTACTTATCACAAGATTTTTATATTCTGCCACACAATGGGTAGTACTTTTTTAAGTATGTCAATGGGTGTTGCTTAGTAGATGTCACGACTCTTTTTTTCAGTGGTACAATTTATTATTGAAATTTCGGCAGGTATTTCTTTAAATAAATTTCGAATGATACTTCAATTCTCATTCTTAGGACAAGGTCCACCCTAATTGCTCACTCGCGCACACAAATTATACCAAAAAATGCCACACAAACGGTCACACTTGCGCATGTTTACCGCAATTCTTGACTTCATTGGCTCAAATCATTAAATTTATAAAATGGTAAGAAATTTCATAGTTTAATAAACAAAAACCAACTTATTCTCTCCCCGCAGACAGTCCATCGCGCCCGCATCACCCAAATCGAGGAATTTATCAACGAAGTGCTCCGGGAGGATCTCAAGCAACTGGAGAAATACCTCAACCAATTCAATGAGGAAATCATGGAGTATGTTCAGCTAAAGAACACCCTGCAAACGTTTGATACCCACCTGCCGGATGGCTACAAGACGCAGGTGAACATAGGCAGCAACATGTTCATGCAGGCCAGGGTCAAGCAAATGGACAGGATATTGGTGAATGTGGGCCTGGAGGTGTTCCTGGACATGAGCCTGCAGGAGGCGGAGCATTTCAGTGATGTGCGCATCAGGATACTCACCAAACAGGCGGATGTGATGAGAGAGGAGAGCGTGCGGAAGAGGGCACAGATTAAGATGGCTCTCTTGGCCATCGGAGAGCGGGAGCAGCTCTTGCTGGCGGAGGAGGAGACGAGGAAGGGATAAGACCATGTTTCTTACACAAGCTTTTGATTTTGATTCACTAGAATTTACAAATATAATTTATATACAGTTAAAAAAATGCTATTGGCCGAAAATTGTATCCTGCTGGCAAGGTGAACTCTGCTCCTCGCCTGTGACTCGGCCATAAGGAGACGGGGACGTTAAGGAGTCCTCCAGTGTCTGGTACTGGTGGGCCATACGCCGTGAAGCATTATCCAAATACTGCAAACGCTTAGCCATCTAGAACGAAATTAGATTTAGGCATGATTCTGGTGGACAGAAGACTCACATCGTTGCCTGCCTCGGGACCAGCTGGAGCCTCACATGCGCCCCGCCCACTGCTGTTCACGGCCTGTCTAACTCTTTGCATTTCCGCGTCCAGCAAACTATAATCCCTATGCAATCGCCCGAACTCGTCGCACAGCCGCTGCTTCTCCTCGATCAGCATATGGATATGTTCCTCAGCGGTTTTTATACACTGTCGCATCACCTCATCCGATCTAAGCTGTGCATTCTTCCAGTTGCGAAACGATTCGATAATCATCAATTGCTGCTGATTCACATCGTTCTGCTGCCTGCAAATGGGAATTAGAAACTGTTTTTGAGATTGTTGCCCATCCCTACACCCAAACAGCCGGCACATCCCACCTCACCCTACGTACTTTAATTTGTGCTGCATCTGCTTGCAGTCGGAGGCAATGGCATGCATCTGTTGGTGTACATTCTCATTGGCTTGTTCCAGCTGCTGCACAGTCTCCTGGTGTTGGCACTCCTCCTGCTTCAGATGGCACTGCATGTCTCGCATAAGGCGACGTGATTTCTCCACCTCCTGATGACTGAATTTCAATTGATCGCACAGCGCACGCTCACGTCCCGAGGATTTGGCTTCTTTGTCTTTTAGGGCCATCACCTCCTCACGCAGCAGTTGACGCTGAAAGGATTTATGGTTAGTAAATCTCTCCAAAATCATAGAATTGCGTTTAATACCCACCTCCATTCGCAGCTCATCTTGCAGCTTCTCCACCTGAACCAATCTCTCCTGCAGGCCCTGTACTCGTCGATTTGCACGTTTCAATTCTTTGCATTGATCCTCAAAGCTATTCATCAGAGTCTCATATTTGTCGCACAATTCAATACGCTGATCTTCTTGAGTTTTCAGCAGGGCAGCAATTTCACGCACCTTACGCGATTGATCGGCTGGAATTGGAAAAATGTACACACAAAAAATCAATATAGGCTCTAAGTAAAACGATTTTCGTCAATGTTTGGCAGTGTATTCAGGAAGGACTGCTGTCCCGAATCCAAGAAATTAACCAGAAACTTAATATCGAATATCATTTTCAGTATAATTCCTGGGTGCAAAACCATAATTCTCTCTTGCCAATACACTTGGAAAAGCCTTACTTAGTAGAGCTTTTTAAACATAAACTAGAGAAACACTTTCGATATATGAACCAAATTCTAACACTACCAAGGCACCGACTACCATTTATGAATATAAACCACTTCATAATGGAAAAGAACTCGCAATGTTTTTATGTTGTAAGGGAAAGTCTATCGCAGGAATATCTTCTAGTAAACTGAACCTCAAAGAGCTTAAATATTTTAAATTCCAATAAGAAACCTATAAGTTCTAAAGTATTTTTTCATAGCCAGAACTGACATGATATACCTGTACTATGCCACAGCAAAGGTATATCAAATATAAGTATATAGTATATCTTTGTCCCATTTTCCGACCGATCGTTCGTACTATGCCACAGCAAAGGTATATCAAATATAAGTATATGGTATATCTTTTTCCCATTTTCCGACCGATCGTTCGTACGGGAGCTATATGATATAGTCATCCGATTTGGCCAAAAATTTGTAAAATTATGTGAAAGCATGTGAAACCAACAAATATAAAATTGCAGGATCGTACCATTAAAAACAAAAAAGTTTTTCTAACTAAGACTGTTTTTCAGACCTATCTTTTGTATGGCAGCTATACCATATAGTAGTCCGATTTTCATAAAACTTAGTAGAGTTATAAAGAAACATAGTAAACCTACGATTACAAAGTTTGGGAACGGTTCCATTGAAAAGAAAAAAGTTGTTCATGCTAAAAATAGTTTTCCGACCGATTGTTCCTCTGGGAGCTATAAGATATAGTCATCCGATCCGGTCGGTTCCGACATATTAGTATCGTGCAGCAAAAAGAAGACTCTGTGCAAAGTTTCAGCTCGATAGCTTTAAAACTGAGAGACTAGTTCGCGTAGAAACGGACAGACGGACGGACAAAATTCAATCGACTCAGCTCGTCACCCTGATCAAGAATATATATGGTTTATGGGGTCGGAAATGAATATTTCTAAGCGTTGCAAACTTCTGGGCAAAATTATAATACCCTTTGCAAGGGTATAAAAACCTTGTCTAGTAGGGCTAACAAAACACCCTTAGCCTTTAAATGGAACTATAGATTTGTGGATTACTTATGTTTTAGTTCTTTTCCGTATCGTAAACCTAACCTTTTCCAATCAGAGGGTGTCCGTTTTCGGGATGTTAACTAAGATATTCTGGGTTCGCTTAAATAGACCCAAAAACTCTACCAGCCTTGACAAATATGGAATGAAAGAAGTTCAAACTTGTCATGAATTTATATTGAAGAAAACTTCCAGAAGTTAAAAGTTTGCAAAATTTCGATTTTCATTTGAAGCTCTAGTTTAGACGTAGCTTACAAAATCATCATATCAATTTTAGCCACATTTTTTTAACATAAAAATGTGTTGTTTACTTCTAAAACTCGAAAAATAATCGATATCCGGAAGTTATAGTGCAATATGTGAAATCATCTCCATGAAAATGCGATACCTAGAATTCGCAATTGTTTTGGTACACTTATTGAGCACATTCGTTCTCGAGAACCATTGAATACACTCACTCGAGTTTGACGGCTATTTGACAAGTAACCCTTATGCTAAATTATTGCATCAAAAGTTTTTTGGCTTGAGTTGCACCGAAACTATGTGAAGTTATTTAAGTATACTGTTGGAATAAAGGACCTCCCGAATTCGGCCGCTCATTTTGCGAAAGTCTCAAAATAACGAATTCGTCGAAATCCACTGCGCAAGCAGAAAATAATTTCTCTGGAGATGAATACCAGCAAGGATGGAATGTGGCGCGAGCTATGCCCACAGACTAATTCTGATAAATTAATTAATACTCACAATTCTTTTGCTTCAGCTCATGAATCTCCTGCTTCAAACGCGTATTCTCACTGAAGTCAGAATATCCATTGATCATGCCATGCAACTGCTGAATCTGGTGATCGCGATCCTTTAAATTATCCTGCAGGCTTTGTATCTGACAAGCCAAACGTTCATTCTGCGACGAAAAGGCGGCAAAAGAAAGGAAAATAAATTTCATTTAATTGTAAATGATCTTCGTTTATGATTAAATTTTTCTTGTAACTTGTAATTCCAGTTCGCTGTTGATATGGGCGGGGCGTTCCAGTTCACACGAGTCCTCGGCCAGTGTGGGATGCTGCTGCTGTTCCACTTGCACCGTCAACTCTTCCAAATCTCTTTTAAACTCATCGATGATGCTCAAGTAGTTGTCCCGCGTCGCCTGTAGAATTTCCGACTGTTCCTGACAATGGAGTAGAGTGTGCTCCAATTGCTGTCTATGGGGACAATCCTCAAGCAACTCGTCGGGCTGCATAAACAAAATTCAATCCACTTTATGCCGCCACAGCTGGAACATCTAGCTCAATGCTTACCATGGCAATCGGAATTCTGTCACGTGTCCAAATTGTTGGCAAGTTCCCTGTGCTGCTTGTTGTTGTTGTTTACCTTCGCAATTGTTTTTGGTGTCAAATAATTTCTGGCTAGCTTTTCGTGTTGGTATTTTACAACTGACGTGAATTTTGCCTTCATTACCGTTTCATTTCATTTCAATAATATTGCTATTAAAACTTTGTCACGAAAATAAAACCAAATCGAACCAAAGTTTCAGATTACCAACTCAAATTATTATATTTCTACCTTTGCCTCTGTGTTTTCGACAGGTTGACACGATTTGAAAATATATAGTCGCCGGCGGGTGGTGCCGGTGGCATGCAATTATATCGTCTATGTCGCGGGACGGGGGGCGAGGCAAGGAGCTGGCGAAGCGTGGCTGTGCGCACTTAAAACACTTTCAAAGACGAATTATAATGGTTAGAGGGGAAGAGCGAGTCGGATAGGGGATATGTATCGTTATGACTGAATATGATAGCCAAAGGAAATGTGAAAATCGATTTAGACACAAATTGCTCTGTCGGGGAGGGCCAATGATTTGTGTAAATGAAACTGTTCTCTCCCCCAAAAGGGGAGGGGAGAAGTTTAAAAAAGTTTCCGGAAAAGAAATTTAAAGTTTTAATTCTTAGAATTTGAAGCTTTGATTTAAGTAGTTAATGGAGTGTGTATATCCATCAATCGGAGCATATTTCATTATCTAAACTGCTGATATTCTTTTATTTCCGACCACATAGAGAATATATATTCTTGTCCGTCTGTTTCTATGCTATCTCCTCCGTCAGTTTTGAAGCAATCGCTACCAAACTTTGCACGAAATCTTCTGCTACAAATACGCTGCACATTTGTCGGAACCGGCCGGATCGGATCATTATAACATATAGCTGCCACAGGAACGATCGGTCGAAAACTAGTTCTAGTGGGAAAAACTTTTTTGTTTTTAATGCAAATGTCTCCGAACTCTGTATTTACTAGATTTTTATGCTTCTCCACAATTCTGCCAAGTTTGGTCGAAATCTGACTTCTATATAGTATAGCTGTCATACAAAAGTAAGGTTAGAAAAGTAGTCTTATTGAGAAAAACTTGTAGGTATTCAATGGAAATGTTCTTAAAATTGGCATATATTTATTTTATAAGCTTTCACACAATTCTTCAAAGTTTTGTCAAAATCGGATGACTATAACTTATAGCAGCCATATGAATGATCGTTTGAGAAACTAGTTATAGTGAGAAAAACTTTTTGGTTTTCAAAGAAAACGCCACCAAACTTTGTATTTATTAGTTTGCTATGCTTTTCGATAATTCCACTAAGTTTGGTCGAAATCGGACATCTATATAGTATAGCTGTCAAGCAAAAGTAGAGTCTGAAAAGTAGTCTTATTGAAAAAAACATGTTTGTTTTCAGTGGAATTGTCCTTCAAAATAGTTACAAAAACGTGCTTCAAAGGTATACAAACTTCGGCCGAACCGAACCGAAGGCCGAAGAATAGTTAACATCCTCTATTTTATAAATTTAATTGAATTTTAATTGAACTTATACCATTAAAATTTAGAATTAGTTGAAAATTCATTTTCAATTGGGACTTTACACAACCAATTAATATTCAATTGGGATATTTCACTTCAATTAAATTTGTAATTGGTATTTCTTACCAGCAGTCAATTTTTAATTAGGATATTTCACTGCAGGGCAATTTTCAGTTGGTATTTTTCACACCAGTCAAACAAAAGCAACTGTATATAAATGTCATTTCGATTAATACCTCAGTAAAATTGCGAAATCCGCGGCTCAAGACGGTCAGGTCCGTTCTCGTTTCTAAATTCGATGATGGAAAATTGATATAGAATAATAAGATCAAATCATATGTAATTTTCTTTCAGACTAAAACGTAGATTGAATCGATTGCAAACCGGTAGCTGAAACGAATATAAGTAACCAAATCGCTAAGCGAAACTGTTAGCAAAATTAATCTTAGGGCCGACTTCTCGTCTTCTGCATAGCTGCCATGTGTCAGATATGCTAAGATTTTGCTCTGTTATATGTATGTTTATGTGACGACGGCCCTTTATGTTTGTGTAGCCGTATAAGACAAGCAAATGCAATCGTTTCCGGAAATGAGAACCCCAAAAAACCCCAACATAAACCATTTTCTTTTACACTTCCCACAACTTTTGTTCATCAGCTCCTTAATTTGCACATTTACAGTTTCAGCCTGTATCGCACTCTCTTCACCACTTGGGGGGAAAAACAATTTACACTTTTTGGACGAACTTTTGCCGTTGGCTCGTCTCGCGTTACCGTCGAAAGCAGGAATAAAGCCAGAAAGTTTGGTGCTAATTGCATGCCTACCCCCTAGTTTCTTTCCGCAGACGGTTGCCTTGCCACCTTGCCACCTTGTGGGTGCAACTAATTAAGGCTCGTAAATTGTCAGTTTCCTATTTTATGTGTTTATTTTGTGAAGCGACGACTGATTATAATATTCTTTGATTTCCGGGGGCCACTTCCCGTGGGCTGACGAGTTCGGTTTGATTTGTTTCACGCGAATAAACAGCAACCAAATGCGAAGGAAGAACAGGACTCTACGAAGTTGAGTAGAGAGCTACTCGACGCGGCGGAATCCTGTTGTTTGATTTTGCGCCTAGTTTAGAGATGGAAACGTGACACAGGAAGAAGCCACATATATGAAGAACATATCTGTTTTATTACAATGTGCATTTTCTTGAGCAAAATAAGTAATTTTTTTTAATAGATCCGCATAGTTTTCTTGCTTCTAGGAAGTTCTTTTTACCAGATTCTCTAAACTTTCCCAATCAAAATTTTTGGAGTTATACATCAAGCAGATATTTATACTGTTATTATTGACAATAACGCGATTCTTATACAGAATATAAAAGATCCAAAAAGATCCAGTGGGAATGGATAATCTTTTTTTGATTTATAGCACTGATTTTTTACATCCCTTAGAAGTTTGTCAGCTTCGTTGGTTCAAAACTTAAGATCCATTTAACATTAAATGGATATTTAAATATCCAAAAATGGATATACATTTCTGAGGGAAGCCGAAATCTTCTAAAGGATATTTTTTTATATCTTTACTTTTCTCTGTGTGGTTTTCCGTAAGCAATTCTCTTTACTTAACTGTTAGATCTCGATACTTAGTTGTCGATACGTGACTCTCGATTCTTAATTATCGATTCTCAGCTCTCTATACTCAGCTCTCCATACTCAGCTCTCCATACTCAGCTCTCCATACTCAGCTCTTGATATTTAGATCTTGAGACTCAGTTCTCGAATCTCAGTATTCAATTCGCAGAGCTCGGTAGTATGCTCTCCGTACTCGGTTCTTGATACTCTGTATTCGATTCGGAGTACTCAACAGTAAGCTCTCGATACTCAGTTCTCGACAGTATGCTTTCGATACTCTGTTCTCGATATTTAGCTCTTGATGATCAGTTCTCGTCTCTCGGAATTCGATCAGAAGAACTAGACAGTAAGCTTTAGATGCTCATCTCTCGATACTCAGCCTTCGATACTTAGCTTTCGATATATCGTAGTCGACATTTTCAGTTCAGATTTTCAGTTCTCGACTCTGAGTACTCGACAGTATGATTTCGATACTCAGTTCTCGTTATTAAGCTCTTGATACTCAGTTCGATTCTCTGTATTTGATTCGTAGATCTCGACTGTAAGCTCTCGTTGCTCGTCTCTCGATACTCAGTTCTCGATAAATAGCGTTCGATGTTCAGTACTCAAGACTCAGTAATTGATACTAACTGAGCTGATCAGGACATTCAGTCTTAGATACTCAGTAGTCAAAGTAGCTTAGTATTATTCGGCACTCAGCTCCCTATATTCAGCTCCCGATACAAATCTCTCGATACTCAGTTTCCAAAACTCTGTTTCCGATACTCATTATTCGATTCTCATAACTTGATATTCAGCACGCGGTACTTAGTACTCGATCAGTATTCGATACACAGTCGAACCAAAATAATGGTTAAACTTGATTTAAAATCAGACAAACTATTGATTGAAGGATTCTACTACTTGATACGACATGTTTCGTACCTAGATCAACTTATAAAAAGAAATACGGTATCCAAAATTAACAATTAAATCAAGAATTTTGCACTTATCGTTATCCTTAGTGAGCTTCATAAGATTCATATCTTCATCTTATATTTGAAATTCAATCAAGCTATTCAAGAACATTTTCAGGGCATTCTTCCTCAACTATCAGCCTCAAGTAGCCCAATCTCTACATCCCAGCCCATCTCTAGTTGTTAACTCCTTTATCCACTTTCCTCGCTCTCAGCCCACAACTCTCATCGATATGCATATCACTCGGCGGTTCCTTTTGCCTCGCGTGTCGATTGCGGGTAAATAAATAACACGAAACCTATTTCCGATTCGCCGCCAGCTTGTAGGTGCCTAATGGAGTAAGCGGAACTCGTTCGCCTCTTAACAATTGCAGTTGAATAAACACATTTCCCAGCGATTTGTATTTGTCCGGGCCGCTCTGAGCTGAAGAAAATGATTTTTGTTTTTATTTTTCGAACAAAATTGTACAGGTAGGTAAATAAATCAGACATTGTCATTTCCATACATAAGTTTTTGTTTTATGGTATATAGAATTTCTGACTTTAACCCTCGAGAAAAGGGAATGGAATGTCATTTACCTCATCAGTTGCATGTGTACGGGGCATAGGCGCGCGCCCTTTCCATGAACACAAAGCCAAAGTTTGGCGGGAACTTGTTTAAGCGAACATTTACAACAACTTAGGGCTAAAACTTTAAACTAGAACCTCTAAGCTAGGGCTTAACTAAATTGATTTTCGGTTGGGTCAACAAGTGACACAGTTTGGAGGGGGGGGGCGAACTACGGCTCGATGTGTGGGGGGGTGTGTGGTTGGGTAGGTGTATTTGTAACGCTGTTCTGCATTTAATGGGAGAATTTGATAAGAATTCATTAAGCCGATATTATTTAGAGTTTGAGGGAGTTAAGGAGAGGGGTGACAAATGATGCCTTATTTACTTACACACGCAAAAATTTGTTGCTCCTGCCTGTTATTATTTTCATACATTTCCATTATGGCCAGACAAAAGGGATTTTCCGTTGAGGTTTCCGCACAGATTTCGTTATAGGAGAAGTCCGAGCAGCCCTATGATAAAGAAAACAAAACGAAATGGTGATATGCTTACATTAATGTTAATGCTCTGTTAAATAACATTGGGGAAGGCCGTTAAACATTAAACGAGTATATCAATGTCGGGCAGGACAGACTTTAGCTTACGCTCTCGTTTCAAAATCGGTTGACACTAGCATACAGCTCCCATACCATCGAACGGTTGGAAAATGGGTCTTAGTGAGACATTTTGAAATTCTGCTATTATGAATTTTATATGATTTTAAAGGTACTTCCAAAATTTGGTCAATATCGAAGGACTATATCTTATGGCTGCCATATGACCGATCGGTTGGCGTACTTCAATCTGTAATTTATTAATATAATATGCTTGCAAACAGATTAAAACCATCATAGGGCAGCTCTACCGAACTCAATTGTTGCGTTTTAAGCCGATCATTGAAGCAAAATAGGCCGAAATTAGAGCAAATTAAGGTAATTTTGTAACGTGAAATCTTAAATTAAAAATCAGTAATACAAGCCGATCAAAAATTAGTGGTTGACACAGCGTTTAAACGGCCGATTCGTTTCGTTAAATCGTTTTTGCAGCTATAAGATCTGCGGTTTTGCTTCGGCACAGGTTTTAATTTTTACTTGATTTATGAATATAAAGACTTTGTGCCTAGTTTTGAATCTGTAGACAAATGTTACATACGGTCTTCGTCCAAAAGGACTTATCTTCATATTCATACAAGAAATAATCTCCTTTCTTAACTGGGAATAAGTTGAAGGAGCCCGATAAAATATTAAGAATGTAGTCGCATATATTTCAAAGATACAGGGTGTCCCGGGAACTTTTACAAGTATTTGAATGCCCAATAGAACACAAAAAGAGGAACATTTTTTGTTCTTGTACCATGTGTCTAAATTAGACCGTTTATGAGTTACAGCGATTCCAAGTAAATGCAGTTTATTTCGAAACTACTTGTTTTAATAGTAAAATTTTTTTTTAGCTTGTGAGTTTTCTTTCAAAAATTCGAATTTAATTGCATTTCATGTTCTGAATTTCGAAAACAAACAAAAAATTTATTTACAAACAAAAATTTAGTCTGTTTTGTTGGCTGTTGAAGAAGATCCAACCACAAGCGTGCGTCAGTTGTCTCGCCGTTTAGGGGTTCAAAGAAATCGCTACCAGCCCGTGCAAGAACTGCATGAAGGTGATAGTCAGCGTCGTTTGGACTTTTGCAGATTTATGGTGGAACAGGATGAAGATTTTTATACTCTGTACCGTAGGTACATAGAGTATTATAAGTTTGTGCAAAAGTATGTAACATCCAGAAGGAAGCATCTCCGACCCCATAAAGTATATATATTCTTGATCAGCATCAACAGCCGAGTCGATATAGCCATGTCCGTCTGTCCGTCTGTCTGTCCGTATGAACGCACAGATCTCAGAGATGGTAAGAGATGGAGGTTTGACATGTATGGTACATATGCTTCTAATGTCTGCAGGCAGATCAAGTTTATTATCAATTTTGGCCACGCCCCCTGCCGCCCCCGCAATTTAGAAAAAACGTCATATCACCCACAGTTTTGAAGATAGATGGCTTGTTCCTTCTGAACATATTTAGTTATTAGGATATCTTATCGATCTGCCAAAGGAATGAAGAAGATCGGATGAACGGTTTTCGAGTTATGATCAAAAGACAAATGTTCTTGGTACAGAGTATGTTATAGTCGGGCTTGACCGACTTTCTTTCTTGTTTAAAATGCATTTTATGGAGCGATGAGTCCACTTTTGACCGGGAAGGCATTGTTAATTTTCACAATTTGCATCATTATGCCACGGAGAACCCTCATGGGAAAATGCAGACGAAGCATCAAAGATGATTTAGTTTCAATGTTTGGGCAGGTATCATTGGTAAGTAAACTCAAACTCAGTATTTTGAGTAAGATTATAACGTGCACTGCTGTAGGAAACCATATCATAGGACCAGTTTATTTACCGCAGGGGCAAAATAGTGCGGACTATCTTGATTTCCTTCAAAACCGCCTTGATGTTTTGTTGGAGTGGATGTGACCCTAGCGCTAATACGTTCAATCGTTTTTCAACACGATGGCTGCCCCGTGCATACAAGCCGTCGTATCGTAAAAGACTTTTTGAACCAACAATATGGAGGATCAATGGATCGGCAGAAACGGTCCCATTCAATGGCCACCTAGGTCACCCGATTTAAGTCCCTTGGACTATTTTATTTGGGGACGAGCCAAGGAGCTAGTGTACACTGAAGAGATATTGAATATTGAACAATTAAAGGAAAAAATCGACAATGTATTTCAAACAATGAAAATTGAAATTAGAAGACGTGGCGAATTGTGCATTAGTGTCGAAGGTTCTCATTTTGAGCATTTGCGTTAAAATTGCGAAAAGAAAAAGAAATGATTTTCGAATTAAATTTTATAAATGTCAAAATAAATTTTAATGAATTTTAAAAACAAGTAGTTTCGAAATAAACTGCATTTACTTCAAATCGCTATAACTCATAAACGGCGCAAACGGTGGAAGAACAAAAAATGTTCCTCTTTTTGTGTTCTATTGGGCATTCAAATACTTGTAAAAGTTCCCGGGACACCATGTAAAAAAAAAAAACAATAAGAAACTTTCAAAAGGATATGCAGTCTGATAACAGGTATATTAATAGGTGGGGGGATTACACTTCTTAAAACAGTTCACAAATCATTCAAACCTTAACTTAGCCGAAAATCAAATAATTAAAACTCTTTGGACCAATCGGGTCATTGATGTAAACCGAACCAAACCGCACAGTTTTGTTTGTGATTTCCGGTTCGCTTCAGTATTTTCAAAAGTAAGGCGTTTCGACCTAGTAGCTGCTGGGAGCAGTTGCAGAGGTGCAATTCATAACCGATGGCCAAAAGAAGGCCTAGAGTTAGACACTTCGAAAAGATAATAATAATAATAATAGGAGGAAAAGAAATGAACAACAAATAAAAAAAGAAATACAAATGTAACCAAAGATGTTGTCCGTTCAAGGCTCTGGCCAGGAATGCGAATATAAACTCAAACTACCAAATGAGAACAATGGAATTGGCAAAGGCCTACTACAAGTCAGACAAAAAAGTTTGTATTCAACTTTGGGGAAGGGGAAATGATTCAAACTAGAGAATCCGATAACAAAAAAGTAATCGAAACTTTCTAACTGCTAAAATACTCTAGAAACACTAAAATACAGCTTACGAATCCAATTTTTTCTGACATATGAGTGATTCTTTAACTCACAAAGTCAAGTAAACTTGAATAAAGAAAAAACGAGAAAGCTATGCTAACTTCGTCTGTGCCGAAGTTACTATACCCTTGCAAGTGCTCGCTTAAATATTTTCAAAAAATACTCTTTTTCCCATATTCTATATGATATAGTCTTTCGATTTGGCCAAAAATTTTGTAAAATTATGTGAAAGCATGTAAAACAAACAAATACGAAATTGCAGGATGCTACCATTAAAAAACAAAAAAGTTTTTCTAACTAAGACTGCTTTTCAGACCTATCTTTTGTAAGGCAGCTATACCATATAGTTGTCCGATTTTAATAAAACTTGGTAGAATTATAAAAAAAACATAGAAAACCTACGATTACAAAGTTTGAAGACGTTTTCATTGAAAAGAAAAAAGTTTTTCATACTAAAACTAGTTTTCCGACCGATTGTTCCTATGGGAGCTATGACATATAGTCATCCGATCCGGTAAAATTTTAGCTCGATAACTTTAAAACTGAGAGACTAGTTCGCGTAGAAACAGACAGACAGACGGACGGACGGACGGACAAAGCTCAATCGACTCAGCTCGTCACCCTGATCAAGAATAAACATGGTTTATGGGGTTGGAAATGAATATTTCTATTCTTTTGGGCAAAATTATAACACCCTTTGCAAGGGTATTAATATATATACATAATTGGCTTGGCTTATTAGCTTACCAGGGTACAAATCAGCTCGGCCAGTTCCCTTAAAACCTTGCAATTCCGTTGACAGATGGAACGCTCCGATTCAAATTTGGCCTGAAATTCTGAAAGTTAAGCTTTGATGTATAAAAACAAAAAATCAATGTATTCTTTCTTCTTAAATCTCTCTGAGCTTCATTCACTTCATCAACTTGCCTTTCTTTTCGGTATCCAGACGTTGGCACTTCGAATGCATTTCCTTGTTGCAGCAATTCAAAGACAGCATGCGACAACGTACCGCTTCGACAAGCTGCATATCCGGATCATCGGTGTCGACTTGTGGACTACATTGATCCAAGTCACCTTGCAGCAGGTTCAATTGAGAACGTAGATCCTCTAGCTTTTGCACAGTTTCGGTACGTTCGGTGTTCTGTTTGAATAAAATGAATATTACAAAAAAGGAAAAGGAAAATAGATTGAAAAACAACTTACCAATTTCTGGAAGAGACAGGATAAGCGTTTGCGTTGACAGTCTACGGATTGAACTTCTTTCTTACCCAGCATTTTGATAAGTTCATTGAGTTCGGTATTTAGTATTCTAACCATTTCACTCTCCTGTTCATCTCTTTGAGTGAGATTCTCTAGCAAAGATGCCGTGTAGTCCTGGGTAGATTGGTCGGTTTGTGAATGTGAGGACATGAGCAAATCAGTGACTTCCGTTAACTGCAAAGTGGAGATCATGAAGACTTTTTGTTTATCATTCATCAAAAAGCTGATGGAATGGGTTAACATTTCAAATTTTGTTCGTTTTTTAATTATTGTTATTTTAAATGAAGAGAAAAACTGTGAATCAAGAAGTAAAATGCTTTATCAAGTGAGTCTAAGCTAAGTTGATAGAGAATCAATATCGTAAATTTAAGTTATCAGTGTTTGGCAGCTGCGGCAGAGAAGCTGCCAGTGGCAACTGAGAAAATTAATGTTATCATTTGCAGAGAGCGTATAGAGAGCTTTCTAAAGCTCCTCAGCTTGCATCTCTGCTCGCAGTGCCGACCTTTCCTTTCCTTCCCCCATTTCTCCTTACTCACCTGCTGATTCAGCTGCGCTATACACTGATCTTTCAGCAAGATCTTTTGCCTGGCCGTCAACACCACTTCGTCCATGGCACTCAGCTGAGCTTGCAGATGGCAAACCTCATCATGCTTGGCGGCCATTTCATCTACCAGCGATTTCATGCATTTACTTACCTAAAAAATAAAATGGGTATCAACCGCAAAACCACATAAAGTGAATACAAATTTATTGAAGTAAAATTAAAAAGATAAAACAAATTCAATGGAAAAATTCAAAATCTACGCGAATGGCGACTGCGCCGCGGCCCCTTGCACCCGCACTCGCCGCATTCCTTTTCGCTCTATGGGATAGTTACGCTCAACTAAATAATCCAATATCAAGAATCTTAAATACCTTTTCGCTCTCGCTCTCCGGACGACACTGACCCGGCGGCGTACCCAAAAGTTGATCAGTCGTCAGCGTCTCCAGGTGTACGTTCTCCATATTCCAGTTGTTGTTATAGTAGGCATTCCGCATTAGTTGAGTTATGACACAAATATCCTTTTGCAACTTTCGATTCTCCTCGAGTGCCTGCCGGTGTTCACCGCGTACGGATTGAAAGCAGGCCACTATTTTGCCATAGGCTTCCTCCTCCAGGGCCGACATATTGGCAAAGATGACATTATTAACATGCAGCAACAGATCCACCCACTCTTGAAAGGTGACCAAACGCAATTGAGTGGTCAGATTCTGGTAAAAAAAAACAAGGTGGATACATTCAAAATAAGACTATTTGTTATAAAAGAAAAGCTAAAAGGAAAAGATTTGGAATTTATCCCGTTTTACTCAAAGAACGATTTGAGATAGATATATGTTAAGTATTGATCAGTTTCCACATTTAAGAAGATATAGCCACGCCCTGTCTGTTCTGTCTGTCCGTCTGTAAGCACAAATCGATCTCGGAGATGGTAAGAGACGGAGCTTTGACTTGAATGGCATTAAAAACTTCTTATACCTGCATCAAGTTAATTTCTCATTATTGCCACGCCCCCTCCCACCACCTTTATGTTGAAAAAAGTAATATCTTACATAGTTTTACATTTAAAGGGTTCGTGCTAAATTATTTATCGATTTGCCAAGGGATCGAATGATCGATAGTCGTAGTTATGAGCAAAAGAATGTTCACTGCACTGTAGCATCAAAATTCGAGTTGGTAAAGAGTATAGAACAGTCGGGCATGAGCGACTTACTATATATTTAATATAGGTTAAGATGGGGTTATATTAAACTCCGTACATTTAGTCTAATTTTGATGGATATCATTCCACCATGTTTGTGGATCGTAAATATAAAGCAGAGTACACCGACTGCAAAATACCCTATAGCACTTTAAGGTTTCTTTCTAAGGTACTAACCGAAAATAAGAAGGTGTGACAGTAGCAAAAGTTTGTAGTAGTTATTTTAAACCAATTTACCGTGACTAACGAATCACAAAATATTACCAAGTAGCATGCTAAAGTTAATAATTCGTATCTACTGTCAACATGCCGATGTGTGCTCCGAAATACGGTACTAACTTCCGGCAAACATCTACCAAAATCATTGGAACCACGTTTTTTTTTACCAAGAATTAAATGGACTAAGAAAAAGTAGCCAAGGGTAACATTGTTCGATCATTGCAGGTGTAGGTAGACATTTTCAATAAGAAACTAGCATTCATCAGCCATTGAGTTAAATCTCTGAAAATCTGTTTATGTTTTCAAATGCCATCGGCATTATCAACATCAAACAAAATCAGATGGTCTAATTGCAAGTTTAACTTTTAAGTTAATTAGCATAATGAACACTGAACACATCTTCAGACCTTGGTGTTCCCCGAAGAAAAACCAGTATGAGAGCAAGTGCTATATGCGGCCTGCACTGGTTTTTTCAATTATGGGAAATTTGTAGCAAATTGTTACTAAGTGTCTTGTCACATGCTTTCACCAACCACCTACAAAGTAGACTTAGGGCAGATGAACTGGAAAATATAAAATTACTAAAAATATATAATGAGACTGGAATGACATTTTCAATTATACGAAACGTCAATCACGGTAAATTGGCTTTAAACAAGTCAACCAACAAAAAGTCATTTCTCCTTTGCTGTACTCAACTGAGATTCTAGCAGGAAAAGTATGAAAGTATAAACGAACCAAGACTCGAACCAAGACTCGAACCAAGACTCGAACCTAGACTCGAACCTAGACTCGAACCAAGTCTCGAACATACAGCTGAAACATTGGGACCTCATTCCTTCCGAGGCTTCACAGTTTCCAACTTCTCACCACCTACCGATCCGTCTCCACTCTGCTTGTCCAGCGTATCAATTTCCTCCAGTCGCTTGACGAATATGCTATTCAGCGCCAAATTCATGTGCGCCGCCTCACCCGAAGCTTCACGCAAACTCTTCAAGCGGCAGCGATAATAATCTGTGGATATGGTGTCGGTGCTGGCATTGCATTGGGCATACGGAGTAACCTCCCCGGGGGCATCCACCAGGCTGAGAGTGGAAATGCTGGGATTTTCCAAACTCTCGGTGGTCTCCCGCGGCTGTTGCTGCTGCTGCTGCTGTTCTTTGGTGGTTGACTTTGGTGTGGTGTCCAAGCCCATCGTTGTGGAGTTTAAAACAAAACCGCTGCGTTTTTGGCTCATGGCTGATAAACACAAATTTGGTACAACTTTTTTAGGAAAATTTTTACTACGCTCAAAACGCTTGTGTAATTTTGTTGATTCTGTTTGATTTTTTGTATTTTTTTTTTGGTTTTGTTTTGTAAATCAGTTATAGAAAACCATTCACTTGGAAACTCAAGGCACAGCTGATCATGTTGGGAGAGCGACAGAGAGCGATCCAAATGCAGTTTTTCCACTCACTCAAAACTTTACAAAATCATTAAAAAAAAATTGGAACCTTGGCAGCGACCAGGCGTTGCGTTCCGTTCATATCTTTTGTTTGTGTTCTTCTGACGTAGTAAATGTAGTTTTTTGTTTGCTCATAATTTGTTGTCGCTGTTGTTGTTGTTGTTGTTGTTCTTGCTGTTGCGTATAAAGTTTCAGTGAACTTTTCCAGCCAGAATTCGCGTGTGCTTTGCGTTACGCTTGGAGACGGCAACTGAGTAGCAGGTTTCGGTATCAACTTTGGTTGGACTTGGTTTCGGATTCGGTTTGTCTGTTTTTTTTTTATTTTTATTTTATTTTTAAAAAACAGAGCGCAAAGCTCGGACTCGCTCTCTCGCCCATATGAACATACCTTTACCCACACACTCTTGCTCAGCTATTTTGTTATTTGGTCTTATCAGTGCGTCAGATCGAATTGGATCGCGATGTTTACCCAAGAATTTAGCAAAAATGAACAAAAATATGTTAATAATTTGTTTATCTGGAAAAGCAAAATCATTGCTCTCTTGGTGTTGTTACATTCAACTATTTGTTGTTAGATAACGGAATTGGTTTCTGCCGGTTTTGAAGTGAATGAGGGGAAAATGGTAAGACTGTGAATGAAATAATTGATGAGTTCTGCAAAAGAGCTGAGGCCGTAACTGCTGAAACAATCTGAATACAGAAAAGTAATTACTTTATGTTATTTGTTAAAGAATGAAGTGCTTTATGTTCGCTTATTCGGAAGATCACTTTTCTGTGACAGGACAAAACAAGATAGTCGATTCAAGAGCAGTTTCAAAAAGAATGAGAAGTGCTGGAAGGATTATCGACATGAACTTACATCTGATTACTTTACATAGGGACGTCTTATATCATCCATGGGCTTAAGATACAAATCAGAAATATGCAACTCTTAAATTTTAGTTTAATAATATTTTATATATTGTGAATAACCATTATTTTTCAATATTAATTAAAAATAATTATTATTTTCAATTGTTTTTGTAAAAATGAGATATACAAATTGAGGAAAGTTAACTTCGGTTCATCCGAAGTTTATATACCCTTGCAGCACGCTTTCTAACTAATTTGAAGGACATTTCCACTGAAAAAAACAAGTTTTTCTCACTAAGACTACTTTACCAGCTCACTAAGACCAGCTTTACTATATAGATGTTCGATTTCGATCAAACTTAGCCGAATCAAGGGAAAGCATAGCAAACTAAGAAATACAAAGTTTGGAGGCGATTTCTTTGAAAACCAAAAATGTTTTCTCAGTAAAACTAGTTTTTCGGCCGATCATTCCTATGGCAGCTATAAGTTGTAGTCCTCCGATTTTGACAATACTTTAAAGAATTATGTGAAAGCTTATAAAATAATTATATACCAATTTTAAACAGGTTTACATTGAATACAAAAAAGTTTCTCATACTAAGACTATATTTCTAACCTAACTTTTATATGGCAGCTATACCACATAGATGTGAAAAAAAAGTTTTTCTCACTAGAACTAGTTTTCGACCGATCGTTCCTATGGCAGCTATACGCTATAGTCATCTGATCTGGCTGGTTCTGACAAAAGTGCAGTGTATTTCTACCAGAAGACTTCGTGCAAAGTTTGGTCGCGAAAGCTTTAAAACTGACGGATGAGATAGCATAGAAACAGACGGACGGACAAGGCTAAACCAACTCAGCTCGTCATGCTGATCAAGAATATATATACTTTATGTGGTCGGAAATGCTTCCTTTAATGCGTTGCAAGCATCTGGATAATTTAAGGTTATAAAAAAAGTTGCTAACATAATGTTGAAATATTCAAATTGATGTTAATGCTCTGTTAATTAACATGAGGAAAGGTTATTAAACAACGACTTTAACTTACGCTCTCGTTTTTATTGAGTGTTGCTCCATCTGAAAGCCGTCTGTAAAAAAGTGTGTTGTTTCTTTCATCATTCCTGCACTCTAGTCCAACAGTGCTGATGTATGTGTGGAGTTCTGGGTTAAGGTAATCCGTACTAATATTGATCTCTCTCCACCAACCAAGCTCTGTCCATAGCTTTGTAGCGCCATGGAGCCAGCCGCAACTAGACTTTAAGCAGTCTTGAGTGCAAAAAGGCTAGCTTAAATGTGTTGTTTTAAACTTATGATGTGTTTTAATGCTTTGGTTGCAGACCAATACATTCCGCTGGATCCTCTCCATCAGCTTGCCACCATACCAGTATGCCATGTAGCAGTATCGGTCGTTTTGCTGAAATGAAGAGCCAATGCATTAGACTAGTTGATTGCTCTCAAATCTCATCTTTGCTTAGCATCTTTTGGGGTTCCCAGAGCCCATTGATTACCTTTTTCACTCCTACTTCCATGTTGTCGACTACTACTCCCAAGATATTCGGTATTAAGTTTATCTTAGGTGAAGTCCATAGTGGTAGCTTGTATCTGTTGGGTACACACACTACCCGCTGCATCACACCACATGTGTTCAGCAACATTGAAGCCTTGCCAGAAGGAAGGAGTACTTGCTGAACATCGATCAGTAATGCAATCCTGTGATTATTTTGTAGAAACTATGAGCTACGTTGAATACAAAAATTAGAATAGCTTTTTCAGCATTTCATTGATATATTAAGGATATTAAGGAACATTTTGAAATGCCGTTTTACTTAACTAATAATAATGGTTTCCCCTCACGCGATCACAGGATAAAATGCATTCCAACTAAAGTTAAGTTGTTAACGCTCATTATACGTTTTATTTTATATCGATTTTTCCATACGTAAGAACAAAAAATGTATGTACAATATTTTAATTTCCAGTTTTCTGCGTTTCGTTTGCATTTCATTTCAAAAAAAAAAAATAAAAACCATCAAACTGTGAGAGTGAGTGTGTTTTTGTTCTTAGTTTATGTACTTCAAATCCGTTCAATATACGTGGAATAGCTTCCATTTATCATTGTTTGATTTGTATATTATGTGTATTATTGTATTTATAATCAACTTAATTAGATAAAACAACATATTATTCTTTTTTTTTTTTTCGTTTCTGCTCTCTCAAATTAATCGATTTTTAAAAATGGATTTTTAATCTGTTCATATGAATCTCAAATGGGAAGTGGGCGCGGGGCGGTCGGGAGACGTAAAAATGTACATGAAACGCTCACTAAAAGTTAATAATTCATTTATAAATTTATTATTTTATCTATATGTGTAATAATTAGAATTATCTGTTAGATCATTTTGTTTTTGTTACTCTGCTGCTTATAATTAGTTGGTTGCATTATGCATGCTATTTTCCTTATGTGGCTTTGCGTACGAGTTGACGTTGATCGTTCCATTCAAGTGTGAGGGTGAGCGCGTGTGTGATTGGGCTTATTGCTATACACTTTGAGTATTACTAAAATAAATGGCCAAAAAGTGTGTGAAAAGTTCAAGAAATAGCTTTCAGGAGAGATTGGAGATTTTCCCTTTTTTTAACTGTAAAATTTTGAATGTCAGGTTTACAAAATGTGGAGGGGGTGGTGGCGGCTGGCTGTTGCTGTTGTGTCGTATTTGATGATGGGGATGATGATGACGCTTAAGCCAAGTAGTTGTAGACCTTGCGATCTTCGGCTGATCGTTGCAGATATTCACGCTCGATAAGGCCTTCGATGCGCTTCTTGATGAACACGGGCGAGGGCAAGAAGCGCGACTTCAACTGTGATGTCACATCCGAGACGAGCAAGTTGTGCTGCATTTACAAAATTGGGCAATAAAGTAAGCAACAAAATCTGAATGTAATTTCCAACTTACCGCCATGCGTTTGCGCGCCTTCATTATGCGCACAATGGCCGCCTCAATTTCATGCTTGCGATCCTCATCAACCTTGCCGCGCGTCTCCTTGCGCTCGGGCTCGGACTCGCCCTTGGCCGCCACCGTTTGAATCTTCACCCTGTGCACGAATTTGGTTTAATTTTTGTTTCCATTTTTCTTCCCCCAAACCCCTTTTTTCTTACCTGTGGAACTTGGAGACAAACGCATCGTTCACATAGAACTCATCTGTGGGCTCAATATCCTTCGTTTTCGTTTTGGAATTCCGCACCAGCAATCGTTGCGCTGGCTTGCCCATGGACAGCGATTGTAGTGCTCTCACCAACTCACGTTCCGGTATATCTGTCTCCTGATGTATGTCATCATAGGTGAGCACATCGCGATTGTTGAAAAGCAGCAAAACGCACATCTAAAAAAGGTTTAAGAAAAGGAAAAGAACGATTAGCAAGGTCTATGTTTCAGTAAATCATCCTTTCAATTCTTACCTGGTACGTGGACACCTGTAGTATATGCTTGCGCGTTGTGGTGGGCACTGTACAGCCACTTGAACTCGAGCTAGGGGCATCTTTGTCTTTATCGCTATCGGCGATGGCTTTGCGGCCATAGAAGACAGCATTTATGTAAGCGGTGCCTGTGGAGATTAGAGCTTAAGCAAATGCTTTCAAAGTCAGAATTTCTACGGCCTACCCATTTGCGGTTGTAACGTCAGTTGGCGACCCGAATGTTTGTTGAGATAAAAACTCTTGAATATCTCAAAGGCTTCTCGCGGTGCAGAAGGTATGTTGCAATTAGGAGTGGCTGTCTGTAAGGCAAAATCACAGATATTACAACTACAGATATTCCCAGCCAGAGGCGAGACGTACCTGTGTGGGCCAAAAGCCGGTGGTTAGTATGCGCACTGTTAGCTCCACACCGACCAGAGATAAGTTGTTATTATTTACAAAACTCTTAAACTCATCCATGATCGTATTGGAGACGGACATATCTTTGAACATGCCCTCTAGTTTTGAGGTAAATTGACAGCCGCATTCAGTCTGAAAAAGGTAAAGGAGGAAAATTATAGTAAATGTTGGAGCTAAGCTCTCATCACACTTACCTTTAGTTTGGAAATCATGTTCTTTTCGAAATCATCTGAGACTGACTTATTTAGCAGCAATCGTTTGGCCAAATGCGTCTTATAATAGCGTTCAAAAACATCCTTCTCCAATAGAAAACGGAAGAGCACCATAGTTTTGTCCAATATGGTTTCAATCTCCTGTTCGCTCATCTAAACACACACAAATAGTTCATTAATCATGCCTATCCCACACTCGTTTCATTGTCAACTCACTCCCTTGCCGCCCTTTTTCAACTTGTCATCTATGAAGAGCGATAAATACTCTGGAGATTTGTTATTCAAGTTCAGAAAATGTTCAAAATCGGATGAGATGACATTTTTGAATATGCGATCATTGCTGAACGAATGCACCAGAAACTGATCGAAGCGATCCTTGAGATCCAGTAGATTCTGCACAAATGTAATGGGATTTGTGTTGCCATTCTCCTCCTCCTTGACCAGCATGCGTCCCTGTTCCCGTAAATAGGCCGACATGGTGTCGGCTATCACCTTGAGACCCTCCTCCTTTAACCGTGAGAACAATTTGTATGTGCAAGCCAAGTCCTCGGTCTTCGAATTCTTGATCATATAAACCACACCGGAGTTCTCCATTTCGACAATGGTGCGCATATGCTTTTTGATCAACTCCTCCTCAACGACACGCACAATGCGCGGTTCGGTGTCCTTGTCCAGATAGAGTGCCGCACGTGAGGACTCCTCGGTGATGCGTGCCTCAACTTTCTTGATGTAAACGCCAGCGTTGTTCTCGGCAAGAAAGTTTTGCGATTCAAATTTATAAAATGCTGCCGATTGTGAAAGGAACGGCTTCTCGAAGTCCTCCTCATAGACGGTACGCGAATTGATGCCGAGGGTAATGAGCATGGTGCAGGCATTCTTAATGGCCAAATGATTGATGGCCTCGCCATGACGCTCCTCCATGACCATGCCCAGAAGTTTCTCACGCAAGGCTTTTTGTATCTCCGAGAAGCGTACGACCTAGGCGGGGGTAGGGGCGAAATGAATTGGAATTGGATTAGAATATAGAAATCAATAGAAGTGTCTGCCATTTGTGTTTGGTCCTTCGAGCCGGATATAAACCAAGCTCCACAAACTTCATTGAACTCATTCTTACAGCCTCAATTAGATTGAATTCTATTCTGATTTTCGATTGTCTAGGCTATTTTGCAATTTCCCACAGATGGGGAGCGCTTCCCCAAACTTTCCCCACAAAATATTGTCAATAGCCACAACGAAAGAGATCCTTGTAAATAATGTGTAAATGCAGTAATATTAACTGGTTAATTTTGTGATTGTTTTTTGGAATAGTCGGATACATTTTTAGATTTTTTCAAATTTGGGGGTAGACTTTCGAATAAGAAAATTTAATCTCTTGTAGTTCTGGGACTCCGACGGAATAATTCAGCGAATTGCAAACCAACCAAAGACTGAATCTCTAGAGATTTTCAGTACACCACCCCACAAGTTTAACAGGTTTGATATTCTTTACATGTTCCGAATTCGATTTCTCTAAGTGAAAACTTCGCCAGACTGGGCAATCTGCTTCAACCGAATAAGAGCAATATAGCTACAAAGGAAACTACAATCGAACTTATTTATAGCGAATCTCAAGGGGACAAAAATAAACTTCGTTAAATAGAAAACTCCTAATATAAAATCAAAGATTTAACCTATTTCGTTGGCCAACGATTCACACATATAAAATACCTTATCTAAGTTATATAAGAGTCCCTCAATAATAGGAGATGCTTTCTTCTCTAGAAGAGTCCTTACTGAATACAGCTTATTGGGTAGAAACTGTGACGTATGCAATTCTATGAATAAAGAGAAGAGAGTCAAAAGAAGTCGACTCGCACTTTTCGAGTCATAATTTTCTACACAATCTGTTAGATATCTCTAAAATTGATGTGGTCTCTCTACGATCAAAGCAACGTCCTACAAATCTTTAGAGATTTTTGTATAATCGTTTGGCTTATAGATTTTAGGGAAAGACAACCGAACCCACTAAATATATATTGGCATTAAACAGTCGGTTTCAAATCTCTTAACTATTGTCATCTAATCTAGTAGCCTAGCATTAGAAGAAACCATATCAACCTATTCTGAACTAACCTGACCTATCCTACTTTCTTACTGAAAGCATTTCTTTCCCCTCATATGGATCTCCTTTTATTTTGCAGGTAATCAACACCTTTCCCCATCTTCTATATTCTGTTCTCTGTGTGTTTCTTCTCGTTTCCTTGTTTTTATCGTAGCTTTCGCTTAAACTTATTTAATTGAATCGTTATGCACGCACCTGATCTCGAAAGAGTATCAATCCCAGATTATACACATTATCCACTTCCCGTTGCTGCACATAAACTCGATCCATATACATAAGTATATCACGTATCATGACCATCGATGTCTGATGATCCGTCCAGGCCTGATTCAGTTTGGGCAGAAAGTTGCTATGCAAACTCTCGAGCACTTCTTGCCGCACTTTATGCTCCAGATGGTCGGAGACCACCTCGCGTAGTCCATAATACAAGCGATTGCCATGCTTGTGGAGAACCATATTGTAGGCATTCCGATAGAGCTGCTCAAAGGATAGTCCCGAATTGTTCTTCTTTTGTATCTCCTGAATGGCATTCTTTAGACTAGCCCAAATGGTCTCCACATACTTCTCATCCATGGAGGCCTGGGGAAGAGAAACATACAGGGGAATAGTTAGTTGAATGGATTTTGTAAATGTTTTTCAGAATTATGATCACATTGAAGGCTCTCCTACGGTACTCTGGCAGCCAAAGTGGATATTTGCGTCCGATTTCACGCATACGTGAACCACCAGCAGTCGATTCGGTGGCTAGATTTTGTGCTTGATTGGCGCCAACCACAGCACGTTGGGAGCGCTGGTGGACGCGTCGGTGGAGACCAACCACATCAGCAGGATTTACAGGCAAATTGAGATTTATGCTGGAATGCTGGCGTGACGAGGGGCGGGGACTTCGGGCACCTCCTGCTACTGGATTCAAGTTATTTGTGCCCGCCACCAGTCGATTGTTATGTGCCGGCCCATTCAGATTGTTCAGCTGCTGGGGCAACAACAAGGGCAGCGTTTGGCGCAGATCGCGATTGTGCATTGGACAGTGGAAGCTCGGTGCGTTCTGATAACAATATTGATCCTCCTCCTCCAACCTCTGCTAATCCTGCTGACATTCGCCAAGCGGTTCGACGTGGGAACGGTTTTAGAAGCTGTGTCTTCTTGTGTCTTCGTCGAAAACTATGATACGGAGAGTAACTTAAAAACTAAAATGGTTTCTGCAATTTTAAGTTTTTTTGTTTGTTTTTTTAATTTCGCCTGACATCATTTTAAAACTAAACACACACAAATATAATAAAAGGAAGTGTACATCGTGTGGTTGGTGGAAAGGGGGAAGCCTACTTTTGCTACAACTTTTCCGCTATCTAATCTAACCTGGGAATAATGCCAGGTCATGCTTAAAGTGATGAATTCGATTAGATATTTGTATGCTGCTCTGTTGTTTCGTTTTTGTTTTGGCTTACCGGAAAGGCGCGTATGCGCATTTTGCCCTCCTTCTTGGGAGGATTTCCTCTTATATTCATGTTTTGCAAACGTCGACACTGCTCCTCCACTTTTGTCTAGAGTCCGGATACCGGAGCCAAGGGGGGGCAGGGCTACGGCTGCTGCAGTGGCTCTTTCTCTCTTTATGTCGCTTTGTTAACAAATCTTAGGCGAAGGGCGCAGCAGTTAGTTGGCAGTAGGTTAATGGCTAAAAGAAAACAGTAAAATTGTGAGTATATTTCGATATTTTTGAAAGAAGTGGGAAGGTCGGTAGTGGACAGCGGCAATATAGCCTAGCTGTCTGTCATCTTTTTTTTATAAGGAATCGCCTAAATGTGTTTCGATAGTTCAATGAACTATTTATGGTTGAAACGTCATCTTCTAAAGGCGCCTGATGTTAGATTTGACCCATAGGTATGATTCAAGCTTTTGTTTATAATCGTTTTTATACCCTAGCAAAGGGTATTGTAATTTATAATATTAATTTCCGACCCCAAAAACTTCATTATCATTATTATCATCTTGGATTAGGGTAATCAAGTACCAAATATTATCAAAGACACGACATACCTAAATCTTACATATATATAAGCAGCATCCAAGAACTGAATCCAGAATAACGACAGGTAGTTTAAGATGTGGGACAATTTAAGAAGATATATGGGATTATGTGTCTAATTGGGGAAACCTCTTTTCTAGCACGAGTGCGCAGATGATGATAGCTGTTAAGTATCTCCATGTCGATTTCTGAGGGGTCAGGTACGTTACCTAACCCAAACAAAAGTCGGATAAGATATAGTTTTAAAAAAATCGATTAAATTTCACAATTTTTAAAAATCGTCAAGAACTGAACCGAGCCGAACCGTTTTCCGAAACAAACAAATTTTGGTTAACGGATTTTGGTTCTCAAAACTATGAATTGAACGGGATGTGGAAACGATTTCCGTCGTTCTCCCTGCACCATATAGAAATTGAACGCAATAACTTGTACTTGCACCTAGTATTTATCTAACGGATCTTCTGCATTCGTCTTGCCAGCAGCCCTGGTCACTCTTCCTTTACACACCGCCTGCATCTCTGCGCTTCCTTTGTTAAACCATTGACCACACATACATACAACATATGCAGATACATATGTACATTGTACATACATAGATACACCGATATCGTACCGTATAAACCCCGTTGTCTGGTCACTCGGTGATCTCTTCAAACGGCTGGCACATTAAAAAAAAAAAACAACAAAAAAAAGAAAAGAAATGCAAAACCCAAACTCACACAACATTAATTGTTATGTATGGGCCAGAGTGCAATGCACAAATTTCTTTTCGCCCAACAATTTCTACAGGCTTACAGACTTATCTATTTTGGAATTGGTTGTATTAGTTGCTTTCTTTGATTTTGACACGGCTAGTTTTTTTCCTTCTCGTTTTTTGCTATTTCACTTTTTCATACATAGCCAGCCAGCCAGCCAGCAGTCACCGTCGTCTCTCTGTGTTTGAGTGTGTGCGTGAGTGTGGGCTGTGTTGTTGTACCTTTTTGCTTGATGAGCGCGGCGTTTACTTGCTGTATTTTGCAACTTGGATGAGGTTTTCCTTTTTGTTGTGGTTTGCCTTACACTTGCAGCTGTTTCACTTGCACACGCACTAATGTTGTTACTTTAGTTGTAATTGTTTTATACAATTTATTGCTGTTTATTACATTTACATGCATGGCAAATAAAAAATAACCTAACGCGTTGTGTGAGCTGAGTGTGACCGTGCGAGGAAAGTGAAAATAAGCGGCAAATGAAATTGGATGAAAAATACTGAAATACTGAGTTGGGTGATAAAAATGCCAATGTTTTTTTTTAGCTTAGTGGGAAAGCAAGTTAAAATCAAAACTTTAAATACGAATTATTTACATATATTTATTTAAATTATCAAAGGAACAATCACATTAATTAAGGATATTAAAAACAGATTAATGTGCAAGTGAATTTTTTCCCCCAAGTTGGTAAGAAGAAAAAAGGTTACCGTTACGAGTGAAGTTCTTTATGGTTACTATTTATACACAAAGAAACTTAGTACAAAAAGCGATTGTTATGGAACCTTGCGAATAAAGACCACTTAAATTTGACCATAATCTAAGCTGGTGTCCCAAGTCTGGCTACACTGGGCCAAATCAAAACATTTGCCTCCTTTGGTATTTTTGTTTGGGCAGTTCCCCTTGTTGCAGTTTATACTAAGCTTTGTGAAGAGAAACCAGATTTTACAGTTTAAATTTCTGTTTATTCCAGTAACTCACTTGGAAATTATACATTGTTTAGCATTTTTTTAAACAACAGAGAGAATCGTAGCGGCTTTATTGAAATTTTTACCATGGACTTGCTGCTTAAAATGCCCCATATAATTTCAGCACTAACGATCGTAAAAAATTGATCACATACTTTTGGACAGACAAATTTACCTAGCATATTTTTGGGCATTGCAATACACATACAAATGTAAAATACATGTCATAAAGAGACACGAAAATGTAAAAGCCCATCAAGCTCAGCACACAGCAAAGACAGAAAAAATGAAGCAGCACCGCTTTGCTCGATGGCAAAATGGATGAATGGTAAGTAAGTAATTGTACTCTTAATTGTTGTGGTGTTGCAAGAGCGGAGAGAGTCAGTGCAAGAGATGGCATGAGAGGGCTTATGTAACTTGTTGTATACAAACAATTAATGCTATTCTTAAACACCCTCAGAACCTGATCGCACTTTACAAGGGCCAGCAATTTAAGTTTTTTGCAGGGAAGCAAGCTGGTTCTAAGCCGAACCGCTCTCGAACCAAACCAAACCGGTTATTCCAGCTGCTGTACCGAACCGCAAACCACACCGGCTTACTTTCAGAAATGCTGAACTGAACCGAAAACCAATAAGAAAAACGGTGGGGTTCGGTTCGGTTCGGTTTTTTGGCGAATTTTAAGACGTGAATCGTTTTTCTCTAGCCAATGAAAATTGAGTCACCTTCAATTGCTGATCTCTTAATTTACCATTTTTTTTTTAAGTTTTGTACGACATACATTTCAAAATTTCTTGGGACTCTAGCAAAATTTCCAACGAGCTGTGGTGGATCTAAGCGATCTATATTCCTATATAGAGAGGATACAAGTCCTTTCCTGCTCCCGACTCTAGTTTGTAGGAAAATGATGCTCTAACAGTTGAGTGGACTAAACGCTGTTGCTAACATTTTATAATTATAATTCCTCAAATTTACATTAAATTTGTGAGCTTGAATGGGAAATGTGTCTGTGTGTGTGTGCTGTTAACCCCAGTAAAAGTGTTCTGTGAAGTCACCGTTTAAAAGTGTGTGTGTGTATGTGTGTGTGTGTGTGTGCGTGTGTGATTTTGTAATTTTCTTTCTATATTCTTATCATTTCTTCTTCTGCTCTGCTTCCAATTTTTCTGCCTCTTGCATTGCCTTCTTCTCCTCTTCGCTTAACTTTGGCTCCACCGCCTCATCGGGATCAATGTTATTGTGCAGCTTGGACCAACGGGGCATACTGAACAGCCCCCAAATTGGCAAAATCATCATCAACGCCAGCGATCCCCAACCGAACAGCGCACGCTGAGCCGTAGACATGGGAAAACGCGGTGGACCCGCTATGGGCATGTGCTGGCGCACCTGCTGCAATTGACCACCGGCTCCAGCAGCATTCGAGGTATCACCGCAAACCCTTTTCACGGGCAGCAACAGCAATTTGCGCATCAAGGCGAAACTCATTTTGGATTTGCTGTAAAATTAATGGAAAAATTTGAGAAAATGTGGTGGAAAATGGAAAATTTATCCAACTTACTTGACGACAGTGTGGACGAAAATGAAATGAAATGAATTACTGAAAACCTGACAACAGACAGCCTCATAAATTCATTGAAGGAAAACACACAGGCCACTCCCTTCCAGTTCAAATGCAAAGGTTAATTCGGATGAAATCACTTTGAAGACAAAGAAAGCAAAGTTTAAGTGCAAGTGTGAAATATTTCTTTTGCCGTTGCGTGCTCAAATAAATTACCTCAAAAAATTGGATCATAAATTTAAATGAGGACTGCATAAGTCTGCCTGGGAGTTAAACAATTGAAATCTATATAAATATTTCCTACAAGCCATTACGGGGAAAGAGACAAATCCTCTGATACCCTGATAAGTACACTTAAATAACAGATAATCGTTTAAGGGTCAGCGAATAGTGGTTTATATAAATTTCAGATCCTTGGTTTGGTTCTTAAAACAAACCCATGCAAGGACTCGGTTCTACACTCAGCTCAGGACGAAAGCGTTAAAGCGTCTTGATTCAAGAATGAGCAATCTTGAGTTTGAGTATGTTTAGCACATAAATCAAGAACTATCAGGATCAATAGAAAAAATAGAGAATTTCATGCTTGGATGAAGAATTTCACTCTTCAATCAAAAGTTTTCCTTCTTATCGTCCTTCTGATTGGAGCATTCTTGATCCAAGTATGAAATTCTCTATTTTTTTTTTGAGTTTATGCTTAACACTTAGTATAAGGGCATGCCAGTTCCTATTTCTAAGCCTTTAAGCATAAAGTTTTTTACTTTTAACATTCAGGAACATAAGGAAAGAGTCCTTAGGTTAGGCTAGAGGTTTTCGAAACCCTTCAAAGTTACGCAAAACAAAAAAAATGCCATAAATGTAACATTTTTCATTGGTAAAATTGCCTATGTCAGTAGTTGCTTTTGATCCAACTGCTATTCCATTAAAAAATTCAAGATCCAGAGCAGAATTCTAATAAGTACACAGGGTTGTCCATATTCGACGGACCCATCTGGCAACGCCATAACTTTTGACAGAGATGTCAGATCGCTTAATGACATACCGCGTTTGAAGCGTCAGTCCAAGCAGATTTTTACCATGGAACAATACACGCCACGCGAGCGCTCTGAAATAGTTGAAATTTACATTCAACAGAACAAGTCAATTGTGAAAACAAAATTATCATGTCCGATGAAGCCCATTTCACATTGAATGGGACCGTAAATAAGCAAAATTGCCGTATTTACGCCACTGAAAATCCTCAGGAGATTCAAGAAGTGCCTCTTCATGACGAAAAAGTCACAGTTTGGTGCGGCGTTAGTGCGAAAACGGTCATTGGGCCGCTTTTCTTCCAAAATGAAAATGGCCAAGCCATCAACCAGGAGCGTTATCGCGACATGACGACCAATTTTGTGATGCCAATTATTCGTCGAAAGCGTATGAGGCAGTTCTGGTTTCAACAAGACGGCGCTCCACCGCACACAAGTCGCATAACAATCGATTTTCTGAAGAAATTGTTTCCGGGCCGTTTGATGTCGAAAAGTGGTGATTTGGACTGGCCACCGCGTTCGCCCGATTTGACGCCGCCTGACTTCTTCTTGTGGGGATATTTGAAGTCAAAGGTTTAAGGACCGTAGAAGAGCTCAAGGACAACATTCGTGAAGAAATAGCCGCTATTCCGGCCGAAATGTTGGCGAAAACGATGGAAAATGCTGCAAAAAGGGCACAATACGCCATCAACGCCAGAGGCGGCCATTTGAGAGATATCATATTCAAAAATTGATGTAAACAAATCTACTTGGAGCAAATTAAATGATTAAGATTGCCAACCGCCAAATTTTTATTTTTTTCTTTGATTTTTTTAAAATAACATGGGTCCGTCGAATATGGGCAACCCTGTAGATTCATAATATAACATAAAGTTCAATATTTTCCTGGTTCAAAACTGGCTCATCTCTGAAAATATTCCAACTATGAATTCAAATGAAATGCCTACCTTCCAATCCATATCGACTGGCGCTTCCCAATTAAAGCATCTCGAAACAAATATCGCCTCCAATTAGCTTCTCACCTTGGTCCAAACTGCACAAACTCCTGGTTAAACGGTTTTCGCCGTCAACAAACGCACACTTACACACACACACTTGCAGACAATCCACAGCCAGGGGGCCATTTTCCTTGTCATTTTCCATGGTTGCCTGCCACAAATCAAAAAAACCAAACAAAAAAAAAAATACAAAACTGAAAATCCCCCAAACAAGCCAAAGCAGCCGCTGCAAAGTGCCAACTTTCATTAAAAGTATTTTTGTGCTCATTGCCAATGCAAGAGTTTGCATTCAATTGTGTTTTGGACTTTGGGTTTGTTAGCCGCCTCCTCCTGGTCACCAACTTGCTCCGCTCCTCATCGAATCCTCGTGACCTTCTTTGCCTTTTTGCCCATGTCCGAAAACAACCAAAAAGGAAAAGCACTCGCGCCGAAGGAAAGTGAATTTCTTTTAAGCAAATCAACATGGCCACGCCTCCCCCTTGGCTTAGACTTTCGGAGCTTCGGAGCAGATTTTTTGGAGAAATTTTCATGTGCCATTAAACTGGTTCTGTCAGGCAGGCAGGCAGGCGATCGGGTTCGACCACACCATACTACACCACACCACTCCTTGCGACAAGTATCAAATGCACAAGGATGGGTGAGTCGACTTTGATGATACCCAGCAGGTCAAAAAGAAAACACACAAAAAGCTCACTACCCAAAAAAAAAAACCCAGATAGTATGGGTATTGGGTTGGATGAAATTTGTAAAACACATGGACATTTATCTCTTATGAGAAAATACAGAAAAAGAATGTGCTCATCTGTGATCATCCAGAGAATAAAGCAGTGGAGCAAGTGTATTATACCAAATTATATGAATTATATTCCTTTTTTTTCGAATTCTGAAGGTCATTTCTAATTTTAAGAACGGTTTAATCTCGTATTTATTATGAGATGTTCTTAAAACAAGAAGTGACATTCTTATAGAATAGAAATTTGTGTAAGCTAACACCGATGTATACTTACAGGTATAGTAAAAGTTTGTTTATGTTTCAAGAACGAAATGATCTTGAGTTTGGGCACAAATATTGCTTGGATAAAGAAGTTTGAAACTAATAAAAGAACCAAACTAACCTGACTAAAATTTATGAAAATACTAAATATTATATAATCTTCTTTGATCTGAAACTTATACTGATATGATCTAAAGATGTATCATGCTTCAATCAATCAAGATGTACTCTCAAGTTTATTCTTGGTACCTAATCTAGAAGTGCTCATATGGGTTCGTTTCTTGTTTTGGAGTAGTGAACGGTTTATACTAAAAGTAAGAGCTTGTTTTTAGCTCAAGAACCAAATGACTTAAATTTCTTAATTCAAGAATAATAATATATCGATTCGATTTGATACCCAAAACTGTATCATTTTAGATACTTCCAGAACGGAACATGGTTTTTTTAAGGTTATTTTTATTTAAGAACGTTTGTTTCTACAAGTAAGACTACCCATGAGCAGCTTCTTTTTACACACCCCTATTTAAACAGTTTAATATACTTCGATCTAAGAGCTAGAGGTTCAAAATATATGGCACATAAGCTTCTTGTACTTCAGGCCAGATCAAGTAAATTTTCAGACTTTGCCACGCCCACTGCCCCCTCCCTCACTTCGAATAAATCTCATGTACGTCACATAGAAAGTTCGAAGCTTCTACACACATTTGGTAATCATGTAATCCTGTTGGATAAAGATCAGTTGAATGATAGTCAAGTTGTAAGCAAAAGAAAGTTCACTACAGTAGCGCAGCTTTCATTTGAAGCATTTTCTCTCTATTCTTGACAAATATTTCACCATCTTATTCTAGCTCAGAGAAAAAACATCCTAAATCGCCATAAAGTTAAGTAACTCGTCTTAATAATGTGCGATTCACATAGCATTTTCGAATAATAACTTCTTATAATGGGACTAAGGGTCCATTAGATGTGTCAGAAAAACTAAGATTTTGATTCTGTTATTCGTAGGTTTATGTGACAGATAGAGATTATTATTATTATGAGTCGGTTTATCCATGTAGTAGCTAAAAAAACGGCCCTAAGACTTTCTGAAATTACAAACATATAATTATTAGCTAGAAAATATTTTCTTAATTGTAGAAGAACATATTCTAAAGTGTAAATTCTTTTTTAATTTAAGACAGTTTTTAGAAAACCATCTTAAAAAAATATACCGAATTTTAAAATTGAAGAAAAATGTTGTTTATTTTCGGATTTTGTTTTCTTAGTTTAAGAGAAAACTGTCTGAGAACCAGACATTTCTAAAACTAGACAAAAATGATGTAAAATCTAGAAAATCTGATGTTTGAGTGCAAGAACAAATGCTGTGTTGTTGCAAAATCCCCATATACCTCGCCCTACCCTACTCACTGCTCTCATGACATTTAGCAACATCTGCGGTATCGTGTGAATAAGGCATACTTACTTGCCCCCCCCTCTGCCCCACCCCTCCTCTGCCAGTGGCCACCTAAATTTAAGCTTAATTTTCATTTATGCCCAACTATTCAAGTCTCATTTTTGGCTCAACAGGAAGCCGGTGTTGTTGGGTTCGTGGGCGTCGCATAGCCTGGCACTTGTTGCACTTGCCACCACACGTTGCGTCAGTTTAGTGTGTCAGAAGCAGACAGAAGAAAGTTGCCCCAGCGCTATTGATCCGGTTTATTGGTCTGGACAGGTTCGTTGTTCCTTTACGTTTTACTTTCTGTCACACAAAATTTGTGTGTTGTCCACTTTCGGACGCAATTAATTATGCCTGAAAATGAAAGTGTGCTCGCCGGCAGAGGTGGAGGAGTCCGGCAACCGCAGGAGAATATTCTCGCAAATGGGGGACTTCATTATCATCAAAACGGCATCACCGAAACCATAAAGCGTTTGCTTTATGTTGACCAGCCAGCCACCCAGGTGGTCATTTAGTTTATGGTTTTGGTTTCCATTCCCACCGGCTTACAATGTTCCTGGAAGCTGTGCGAAATGAAGTGTCATCAACTGGTCGCCGAGCCTGTCGTTTAAATGCTAATGAAGAGTCTGCTGGCACCTCACTTAGTTGGAGTTCTATATTTAGCTAGCTTGATGAAGACATTTGTGTGTGTGTGAATTAGGAAGGCAATCATTACAAATTGCACATTTTTGTTGCCTACCCGGGTGCAAATTAGTTGACAAGTTGGTTCAACAGAGTCAAAATCGGTTCCGAACCGAACCAAAAAAAAAACACAAAACCACTTCAATCCGGCCAAGGCAAATATACTTTAGAATGGACCTTGTGTGCCTTTTGTCTTCATCCACTTTCAATAAATAACCAACTAACTTATAAACAAAACGGAAAAGCCCACACGCAAACACAGACACAAAACACCCACGAAATGGTCATCGATTCACAGTCGACGACACGATCAATTGTCGGTTTGTCTGGCCGCTCTCGTATCTGATCTAGGGAAGTCATCAGCCGCTGGCCAAAACATTCAAAAACAAACTATTTTGGCGGCCTGTTTTCTCAACATTCGCCGCCGATTCATAATCGTTTAGGGACATTACTTTTGGGTGATCAGCAACCACTCTCCAGACTCCAGACCCCAGACCCCAGACACAAAATTATATTAATGGGCTTTTGTTTGTCGCTGCACGAATCACGTTTTAGAAATTGGAATTGCCATTGCCAATGCACATGGCGATCAACGGCGGCAACGAAACGAACTAGTTACCAAAAAGCCGCTCCAGTGGCTTGTCAGGGCTTTTTGCGCAAGTTCTTAAGTGGCACTTAGTTTTAATGCGAGTATGATGACGACTGCCTCCCCCTAATTTGGGAACTTATCCTACCTGAAATAATTGCCCGAAACTGGGAAAATTTTGAAATTGGAGCGGCGGGGCGTATGGAAATCGGAATTATTCTATGTGAGCATTTGCAACGCTCTCCTCTGATTACCTCCGCCGGCTTTCACTCACCACTGATGTGGTTGGAGTGGTTGGAGTTGGAGTCGAGAATGGCGCGATACATTTAAGCCGCTCAACAATTTGTTAAATAATGAAAATAGAAAATTTGGACTTATTTCTTTTGTACATTTTTTTGGAGACAATCTGGTTTTCTGGGTTAACTTGGTCTCTGGTATTTGGCACTTGGGGTTCAATGTGCCACAAAGTGAGAGGGAGAGAAATGACCATGTGATGAGTAATAACAGTTGAAGGTGTAATCAGTGGATGAAATGTGTTGCAGTAATACAAATGTGAAATAGAGAAGAAAAATGGTATTTTATGTTTTAATTTTACGACAATTTGAAACTTACTTCAACATGAAGTCCCAAAACTGGCATATTAAATGGTATCTAGTTTCTGAAAGGCTGCACAACTCTTCTGATCAGAACCCCGAATAATCGGTTTGGTTCAAAACGAACCCTTTGAATATATAAAACACTCCTGCAAGCCAGTTTTGAACCAAACCGAACTTTGAACCGAACCTCTTTAAAATCAAGAGTGAAAGTCGGTCAAGCCCCACTGTATTATACTCTGTACCAAGGAAAGGATATGCTCAGTAAGTATTTCGATGCTGCAGTGGCAGCGTTTATCAGCGCTGCTGCAGCGAACACTCTTTTGCTCATATCTCGAATGTTGTTCATCCGATCTTTATCATTCCTTTGGCAAATCGATAAATAATTTGCATTTAAAAATATGTCCAGAAGGTTCAAACCTTCTATCTATAAAACTGTGGCAGATATGATGTATTTTCTAAATTGAGGGGGCGTGGCCAAAATTGAAAATAAACTTGATCTGCCGGCAGACATAAGAAACATATGTCCCTTACATGTCAAGCTTCTATCTCTTACCATCTCTGAGATCTGTGCGTTCATACAGACAGACAGACAGACAGACGGTCAGACGGACTTGCCTATATCGACTGGGCTGTTGATGCTGATCAAGAATATATATACTTTATGGGGTCGGAGATGCTTCCTTCTGGATGTTACATACTTTTGCACAAACTTATAATACTCTATGTACCTACGGTACAGAGTATAAATATAGAAATATTACAAACGAGATTTTTTAATGTTTTTTGGTAACTGTAAGCACGAAAAGTTCTTAATTTGTTTTGATTTAAAAAATATTTTCGGTGGTTTTCATTTTAGAATGTTTGGTACTCAATTAAAATACTTTTAAGTACAGACGAATATAAGTTATATTCCGATTAGTGTTTAATTCTGCCAGTCGGTTTATTCCTAGTAGAAGCTGAGGCTAGTGTCCGGGTGTGGTGCAGAGGGTAGTGTGTGTGTATGCTGTACAAAAGGTCGTGGGTTCGATCTAGCCTCGGGACATCTAATGTAACTATGATTTCTTGAAAAACTCACACACCCGGTCACCTTCACAAACTATTGGCGACAGCTATGAAGTTACTAGCCATGAAAACGCTGCTTAAACTGAAGTTCAGAATCTAAAAACCGTAGGTTTGATGGGTACCTCTGATACTTAGCAAGCATTTCTCCAAATTTATTGTCATTTATATATATTCTATTCGGTTTTAAGTCCTAACCCATAAATGGTGCACCATTTCCGTATTCCTCACATCGGCCACTGCCAATTGTGGTTACGTCTTGTTGACTTCAGTGAACTGTTGTGTTTTTATTGTCCATGATTCATGATGCAGGTCCAAGTTCTGGTATTGACTGGCTCAATTGATGGCGGTTGTTGAACTCCAAAAAGTTCGCCTAATTGAACGGCTAGTAAAAACGACATTGGCTGCTGATTTCTGTTTATAGAAATCCACAAAAAGAAAAAGAAAAAAAAATCATTTAACCACTCCAACGCAATGTTCATTTAATTAATTCATTAGCGAATTGGCACATAAAACGCCACAATTGCCACATCTTGGTGTCTGAAGATGTCCCCATGGCTATATGGCCACTGCTGATGTCATCTGCAGCCCAGCTGCAGCCAACTCGTCGTAGTTGAGGACACACTTTTTATGGCTATTCGATGGCGATGGCGATGGCGATGGTTACGTGGGCTGGCAGGCGGAGGCTCCTCTGGCCAATTAATAAAGCGCGTACAGGGAATTTCTTTTTTATGAACGCACAAAACAAGTCGTTAAGCAGTTAAGCAGATGCCCGCGGATGCTGTAATAATATTGTATGCAAATCTTCCCGCAAACACAAACCAGGCAGCGGCATTGATATAAAGTTTCAATTTACGGCTCATATATCATAACTTGGCCAACGACTGGTGTACTTAATGTGCGGCTTATTAACTCGTAAAAATGCGTTTGTCAGTGATCTGATCTTTACATCTGTTGGTGCGGTTTGTGCGGTCGAACAGCAAACAACGGCGGCCTTGAAATGATGGCGATAATGAGTAGGGAAATTTTTTGAAATCGCCAATTTGCCAGATGGCGGAAATTGTGATGAAGGAAATTAAATTTGAAATAAAAAAATTTGAATTAAAACTGGGATTTGAACTCAGGACCTTGGCAAACAAAAAAGTCGGCATGTCAGCCCATTCCGCTATCAGGCACACGTGTGGCAGTGCAAGAACTCAGTAAATTGTTAACTTCTGTCAACATTAAATCAAATAGTTTTGGGCATTACATTAAATATATTTCACGCTTTGAATTATAATAAATATACCTTATTACCTTAATTCAAGTATGAAGAAAATGCAGATTCATTATGAAAAGTATTTAATTTATATGATTGTATAGTAAATCGGAATCTACTACGAAATACTTTGATTTTAAGTTGAAAAAATATTCAAATGTCCAGTGGAAATACCCGGAAAACTCTGCATCATTCAATCGGCTAAAGACCTTAAAAGATGAACTCCCATTTGTAGAACAACTAAGTATCCATTCAATTCTTTCTCAGGCTCTCTTAAGTTGCGCCAACTTAAGTCCGAAAAAAAATCCCATAAAATAAACTACAACAAATTCTCACACTCAAAAACAACAACCAACAAATAATAATAATATGAAGAGTACAACAACAACAAAAACAACAAAAAATTGATTACCAAGATGAAGTACAAGAACACGTACGATAATCATAACTCTAGGGTAAACCCTTTTAACACTATTTTCGTTTTTCGTTTTGTGCTTCCCTCGGGAGATCTGAAAGGCTTAATTGCATCACGTTTTTAGAGCAACTTGCAACTGGGGGGCGCCTCCAAACATAAACATGCCGACAGAATATTACACAATTGTGCGGATGGACAAATGCAACAACATCAACAAATGGGCAGAAGGAAAGAAACACAGAAGAAATAATGCACATTAGTTGCCATGATTTCCACACATGAGACTGAGACTGAGACTGAGACGCGTCTGACTGGCGGATTTTGCTGTTGATTTTTCTTTAATGAACAACAACAACCACCATATGGAAAGCCGGCTTTTAGTTTACTCCACATATAACCCTTGCCATGCACTTTACTGATTGCGGTGCACGATTTCCTTCCTCCGCCGAGCGCAACCAACCGTTGCATCCTTCCCAGATGTGGCAATCTAACGCAGGTATCAGCTTAAACACCGAATTTGGTCATCATGGGCATTTGACACAGATTTGCCAACTCCAAATTGGAGCTCATTTTCAGTTTGTTTGTAGAATAAAATACGTTTGCATTTTAGTTTTGCAGGAACGGATGCACACTTCCGGTGCATGGAGCATGGACAAGCACGCCCACCTCCCCGTCATTCTGACCAGGCCAAGTTGAAAGTCCGACTGGCTGGCGGATTGCGAGTGGAGCCACCCGCGCGACAAAATGTAATTGACTAAAAATGCAACGCTTGGCTGGCTTTTCATTTGAAAGAACAACAGAATGAGTCAAGACTGGCTCGGTTGGTGACGGAGTTTTTGGTGCAGTGGGCTAAAAGAAGTTTGGAAAAATGGGATTTTTTTATTTCAAACTAGACTCCAAAATATTATCTACTTTCACAAAATATTCACGCTTTCATTACATTGCAATTATAGTATAGTTATAGTTAAATAGAAACCAGAATTCCGACTTCTACTTTACTGTGAACCGAACCTTGAAGCGAACCTCTTTAGAAATAAAAGCTGAATCCGAACCTGTTCCAAATCGAAGACGCTAACTATTACGAGACTCAATATGCGGTAAACTCGAAAGGTGTTGTAGAGCAAAAAATCAAGCTAAAATATTTGAAACAACCAAAATAATTTAAATAATAGAGAAAAGTTAACTTTGGCTCAGGCAAAGTTTCTCTACCATTGCAGCACGTTTTCTTACTAATTTGAAGGACATATCCACTGAAAACAAAGAAGTTTTTCTTAATAAAACTACTTTTATGACTCTACTTTTGTATGACAGCTATACTATATAGATGTTCGATTTCGACCAAACTTAGTGGAATCATGGAACAGCATAGCAAACTAAGAAATACAACGTTTGGAGGCGTTTTCTTTGAAAGGAAAAAAGGTTTCTTTACTAAAACTAGTTTCTGACCAATCATTCGTATGGCAGCTATAACCTATAGTCATCCGTTTTTGACAAAACTTTGAAGAATTGTGTGAAAGCTTCTAAAATAAATATATGATAATTTTAAAGAGTTTTTCATTGAAAACAACAATTTTTTCTTACTAAGACTGTTTTTCTAACCTTACTTTTCTAAGGCAGCTATACTATATAGACAGCCGATTTCGACCAAACTTGGCAGAATCAAGGAGATGCATTGAAAATTAGTAAATTCGGAGTTTGGAGACGTTAGCATTTAAAACAAAAAAGTTTTTCTCACAGCTATATGTTGCAGTCATCCGATCCGGCAGGTTCCGACAAATGTGCAGCGTATTTGTACAAGAAGACTTTGTGCATACTCTTACAAATTCTTAAAGATAATAATTGAAGCTACAAATCGTTTGTAGTAACTTTGCCATTATTATCAATAGTTTGGTAAATTTTTAGTGTCAACGTTGAAAAAAATTTAAATTTTGATAAATGTTATTTTATTATTTTAGAAATTTGTGAAAATTCCAAAAAATGTTTCAGCCTTCCAAATTTGTCATAATCATATAAACTCATTAATTAGCCGTCGATTAAGCCATTGGTTAACAAAAGCTATTAACTTTCCAGCAATCTGGCAAAAAAAAAACGTTTCTACAACTTTTTCAACAGCAACCATTTAGAGTTTAAAGTACCAAAATATGAAGACCTGCACAACATCTACTAACTAGCCTGATAATTCCAAAAAATCAAGTTAAAAAACTTCTTCAAAGAAAAGTTGTCTGAACCAAAAATTAATTTAAGTCCAATTACCTTTGGAATTTGATAACCAAACCATTTCCGCCAACTCCAAAAAAAAAACCTACAATTTAAGTGGAGAGACCCCAATAAACCAGGCAAAACTCCAAAAACTCCTGACCTTAACATAATTGGGCTCTCAAACAGACGAATTTTGGCCAAAAAAACACAAAAGCCACGCAAAGTCAATTCAAAAGCCGCTTATCAGTTGGTAGCAAAAGCACAGCAAGAAAAACCGGAATCAAAATAAACCGCCAAAGAGCACACCAGCAGGCAGAGAGAGGGTGGGCGAGAGAGCGAGCGTGCGAACGAGAGAAGGGAAGAGCACGCAGCCAACAGCTGAGCGGCCAATTGTTGAGTTCCAATTTTATTCCAAGCGGCAGTTGTGAACTTGTAGTCGATGCGAACGGACAGAGAAGGCGGCAGCAGGCAAAAAAAAAAGCAAAGCAAATGAAAACAAAATATGAAAAATATCAAATTTGTGCGTTAAAGTGTGATTTCGTTTGGCAGTTGATAATCGTGAATAATTAAAACAAAAGGAGGAGCAGTCTGAAAATAATTAAACGCCTCTCCCCCCCTCCTCCATTCCTCTGCTAGTGTTGTGAAATCTTAAGCAGAAGGCCAAAGCCAAACTAACGGCAAGTGCAACTAAAGAGAAAGAGCAAAAAACGAAAAAAAAAAACGTGACAACTACAAATCATAATTTTCCTTGTCAATATTCTTTGTGTTGAGTGTTAAAACAAACGACAAACAAATTAATTGTGTGTAAACTTGTGTGTTAAACTAAAAAAAAAATCAATTCCAATTTTTTGTGTAGAGCCAATCCGTTTATATGTTGAAACCTGCTGAACAATTTCCTTTCGTGGCTTCTGATTCCAAATCAAAATAAAATGGCGGAGCATCTTCAGCCCGATGAGACAGACTCCTCCTCCCACACCCCCGACAAGGCCAAATCAACACACATTATGGCCACACCCAAGGTCAAGTTCGACCACGAGGAGGGCTTCCTTTCCACCTCACCGGACAGTGCCAATGGTGATGCCCAGCAGCAAAAGATAGAGGAGACCATATTGGAAAACTCTACCACCTTGACTGCCGCCCAGAATGAGAACTCAACGGGCACACGCCAACTGTTGCTACAGGCCTTCCATCCCTGCCTGTGTCCCGACCAATGTGTGACTCTGAATCAAATTTTAGACTCATTTAAATCCCCACTCTCCGAGGATCAGGCCTGGGCTTTGATCTTTCAGTTCAGTTCGTTGTATCATAAAGTGGCTGTACAGGCGCATCAATTCTATCGGGATTATGATGCACTGTTGCCCACAGGCTTTGAGCTACATGTGCATCGCAACGGTGATGTGCATTTCTCGGGCAGAAACTGTTGGCCAGAGGAGGCCAAGCAACTGGAGGAGCAACAGGAGCAGCAGCAACAGCTGGATGACAGCGCCAGCAGCAGTGGCGATGGCAGTGTTCTAATTAGAAGAGGTGAGTACGAAAATAGTGATGGTATAAAATCAAATCAGTTATTGCAAAACAACAAAAAGCCATGAAAAATAGTAATAGGGGCTGTTAAGCAGTTTATGATTTTTTTTTGAAAAAGCTCAATTAAATAATAATTAAATATTTAATATGTATTATTAAACTAAATAGTCTAGAACTAAAAAACAAATGGGTCCATAGGCAGGCAGTTCTCTTCTCAAGCGATATATCCAATTTACTTTTCTTTTCGTGGACTGAAGCTCCTTTTGAATGAACTTTATCAACATCTGCTAACGTTATCCCTTTCCCGATAGGTCAAAATATAGGAAAATTAATACAAGTCAGAACTTTTTCTCTTCACAAAATCAAGAGAAGGTTTTGAATTATTATTCTTTTAAATCTCGAAATACTCTATCGAGGACAGTTTCCAATCAGGTGATATTCTATACTAATCGCTTATGAGTTCTAAGGATTTCCCGCTATCCTCTCGTGTTCAGATAGCAGATTTCTTTAAAAAAATGGATAAATATAAAAAATTGTCTAAGAGGCGGTATAGAAAAATCTATAACATTTAGTTCAGTATCATTATATTTCTCTGTGCAGCGCCGACTGTAAATCATCGACAGTTTTATGTTTTGGATCGATAAAATCGGAATCTTAAATAAAACGATCTTATTTCAAATACTGTTTTTAACTTCTGTTCAAGTTTCTTCAGTTTTCTGGATAACAGACCAATGGAAACAGTTTTTCCACATTATAAATTACATTTTTCCCACTCAAATAATCCAAATTGGTGGGGCACTTGGAAAACAGGTTAAAAGTTTTTCTAGTTTGGATTTTTTTTTCGGCAAGCGCTTTCATTTTCACTTAATAAGCCACAGTTAACTTCTTTCTTTCCATTTTTTTTTTTCGGACATTTTGATGTGCGTTTCCGTGTGCCATCTATCTAAGCATTGGCATGTCCATTTCTTCTTCTGCAGTTCGCTTTCCAAACAAACAACCCACACAGCACAAAGAGAGGACGATGATGATGACCTCCGCATTTTTAAGTTATGCAGCAGCTTTGGTTTGGGTTGGAGGTTTGATTGGAGGTTTTTCTCTCTCTCTTTCTGTGATTGCGTGCCGTTTGTTGTCTTTGGGAAAGTGTAAACGATGACTCCCATGAAGAGGAGCCACATACCAAAAAGACTATCAACTCTATTTTTCACTTTCTTTTGTCAGCAAATGTCTTCTCATCTTTCGTTCATGTAATTGATGAGGGTTTTTCTTCTGATCTTTGGGAGAAGAACGTGTCTGTGTTGTCTGCTGCTAATTGTTTAATCGTCTTGTGTGTAGGCTGTGACTTTTAGATAAGCTGCGTTAATTGATACAGAGGAATGCCATGCGCTGGGTGTTCTCCCAGGGTGGCCGATACTGGCCAGTTTTATGGCCAGCTAGCCAAGGGCCAATTAATAGATCTTTTATTTTTTTTTCATTTTCTAAGCAATTATAAAAATGTTTCCATTAACAGCGGAAGTTGGTTAGAACATTTTAATTATGGTATTAAAAGGCTTTTTTTTTTAGCATCTGCTACTGCTGATTGAAACGTATGAATTAGCGCAAGACCCCTGCTTGGATTATAGTTTTATGCCAGAGCAGACTTTTGTACTATAAAGAAATCATTAAAGAAACACTCAAAAGGGAATACGAATCTCAATAATGGAGTCAAATATTCATAGAACATGGGCCTCCTTGTTTTACACCAATATTTTTGGTTTTGCATTAAGTAGGGTATAAGGTTGAGGACTTAAATTGAAGAATCATCAACTGGCTCAAGCTAACAGGTTTACCTAAAATATAGTTGAAGAAAATTTAGCTTTTTTTTAAATTTTGCTATAAATATTTCAAAATAGAAAGAATTATTCTAATGTTTTCATGAGTATGAAATATGCTGAAAAATGTGGTTTTTCCAACGAGTAGTTTGAAAATATGGAAACTAGAGATGAGAGCGTGATGTGAACTTATGCAACGAAGTGTTCTTTGATTTTGAGAATTTCGTGCTTGAATCTTACATCGTACATATTTTTTATACAGAGTTCAAGACCGTTCTATCTTTTATATTTAAAATTCAAGAATTTGCACTAAAAAACTGATGAATTTATTTGATATAATAAATACGGGCACATTTAAAAGATAATATTTATCTTTGCAAAATGTTTTGACTACTGAATCGTCTCTTCTGTAAACTGCATCTACTCCATTATGCTTTATAGAGATTCTCATTTATCGTGCATACATCGTGCATTAAACGTGCGTGAAGCGAAAAGCTTGAAAACGGTGTTCGTTAAAAGATGTTCATTTTACTTACCCTCTTAAACGGTTCATAAGGAACAGACCGAAGTGATTAAACTCGATAGTTTAAATGTTGAAAATCTTTATTCGGTGTTCGGAATTTTTCTAGCATTAAATCAAAGACAAATTATAAAAAAAAATCAAGCTTTACAAGCAGCAAATATGCAATCAAATTCTTGATTCCTCATGTAAAGTAATTTGAAACATTTACCCAACATCGTGAGGCCCAACTCATGAGCGTTCCGCTTGACTAACCTCTATTAAAAAAAAAAAAACCATAGATGTTTTCAATTCATAAAGGTGAACAAATTTACCATAATTACCAATTATTCGAATAGGTTGCCCAACAAACAAAAAGCCTCTGCCTTCTAATTGGCCCATTGAACTGAAAATTTTAATTGTCTTGGTCCATGTTGAACCCAATTTGGTAACTTCTCTTTAGACAGGTAGATAAGCATCTACTAACAAAAATTAGCCATTAAAGGTACTTCCATTAACATTTTTTACTCCATTGTATTTTTTGTACTTTATAGCAGCACCAATTTGTTGTTGCTTTTTAGTTAGCTTTGGTTTCGTTATAATTTCCATTCGTAATTTTAAGTGTAATTATTTAAGCATTAAACCCGTTGCTTTCCATGACAACGAAAACCAGAAAACGAAATATCATCAGACAGCAAAGGGAAACTGCTTAGATCTTGGGTGAAACTCTAAGACAGCGGAAGAACCGCATTAAAAGTAATTTCGTGAACCCAATGAGATAAAGAAAGAGAGAGCGAGTGGGGGTGAACAAGAACCTACCACAACATTTTCCAGTCCGCCCCCCTCTTCCTCCTCCTCCTACACGCGACTGCGCATGACCCATGACCTTCACATACATGAGCGGTGTATGTTTTCCACTGGCGAAAGCCTTTCACTCTCCTCACACCCTCATTTTGCTGCACGCCTAGTCAAAAACGTAATGGCGAGTTTGTGTGTTGACAGTTTCGGGCGCCAAAAAGCGCACACTTCTGTGGAAACTCTTCTTGCTTCTACTGCGAGCCTAATCGAGGCGCCAGCAAGCCGCGCCGTCGACGTCGTCAGTCCAATGCACCCACACGCTTGGAGCACTTTTTATAGGGTTTGGTCTCCTCCTTCGCATTACAATCAATGATTTGTTGCGCCCAGCGATGCGGTTGTCAGAAGTTGATAGCAGAGTACGCAAATTATAATCAATAATTTCATACAACTGGCGCCGGCAAAAAGGGCGGCGGCAGGTTCACAAATTTTCACACTTTTTAATGGCTTTAGAATGAATTCAGAATTCTTGTATTTGGCCATAATAACTTGTTTGAGCAAACTAATTTGCTGATGCCTTCCCTCGGGGGTCCAAAGCTTCCACACTTTGATTAAAGGTAAATGGTTCTTTTATACCACTGATTGGTGTTTGATTTTGATGTTTTTGTTTTGGTTTTCAACTTTCCGGCGGCTAAATTAGTGGTAATTAAAGTGTTACAAGATGTTCTCCGCTTGCCTTGAAGCGCACAGACAAAAAAAAACAATGAACAAAAGTTGAGGTGCGGCTATGAAAATTAGAGATAACCTGCGAGTTGAGAACAGGTAGATTGATCAATATGTATGGGCAGCTTTAGGTAGATATAGGAGATGCGTTTGTTGTTTAGAAATTGCAATAAGTGATATGAGCTTTACCCCATTTACCCAAATTTCGAGTCCTTTTTTTTATACCTTAAAACATTACAAAATATAAGAAAGTGATTTTGAAAAAGGCAACCTTTTTAACCAAATGTCCGCAAAATGAAGAGCTCGTGGCCTAAAAAATAGACTTACAAATATTCCTCTCCTTTTCTTCCTTTTGGAAATTGTGGATATAGGAAATTTTCCTTTAAAAGAAAATAATTCCAAAGCTGTTTGAACATGTACTAAAATTCGTACAACCATAAATGACTTTGCGTACCCTTGCAAATGGTATCAAAAGGTTTGTTCCCAAGGTTTGAAACGTATTAAGCTATGCATTATCGACGCCATAAAGCATATCGCTTACTTACTTCAACACTGTCACATCACAAAATACCACGATTTTTGAGTTAATGATTCAAAACTATTCCCCAAATCGTGATCTGTTTTCAAATAAAACTTTTGTTTTCTTTAAAGTCTCCGCGTGAGAGAATAAGCCAGTACATCATTATTTTACAAATTCATTTTCATGTTCCAACAAAAACGACATTTCACATTTATGATCCTCGTTATGATCATCCTTCGATTTTTTTTTTTTTTTTTTGTTTAAATCTAATGGAATTACTTAAATGAGCATTTCAAGTATTGAATATTCTACTAGATTGTGTCAAATGATTAAAATATGTGACTATAGAATATTGGAAACGGGGTCATTGATCGAGAACAAAAGTGTTATTCCATAGATTCGGGTAGATCTGGCTCGTAGGGCCAAATTTAAACTAATTCGAAATGGAAATTGTTGGCATGTTAGCTTGTTGCTTTAAAAACAGAAGGGGTATGCCGAAATACAGCTTTAGTATTCATTTTAAGAAGTGACACAATGGCCAACCTATCAACATACATTGAGTTTCGTTTAAAACTTGCCATTTCACTTACTCAACAAAATATAAGAGGTTAAGCACCCCACACTCAAAACCAAAATTCAGCCATTGCTAAAAAGTAAAATTTTGTACGATAAGATAGGCCTCATCGATTGCTTTTAATTGCATCAAAATTTATTTATAATTTATAACGTAAACAGCTTGAAGGTAGTTTTGCTTGCGAGACCCTGAACTGATCTTTATTAACTGTCACTATTGAAAAGACCCCACACACGCAGACATATTACAATTTAAGTGTCATCCACAAAGCCAAACAATGTGGATTATCATATGATTTATGTACCAAAGACGACGCACTTTCAAAATCACCTCACAAATTCCTCGAAAAGTTTCAAAATGCAACGCAGACTTTCATAATACACACAAACCCAAAATGCACAAACTGCACAGGTGGACAAGTTTTTTTTTGTAGAGAGGCCCGAGAAAAAAATTAATTTGGAGCATCAAATTTGGTTCAGGTTCATGAAGTGGTTGGTTTTGTTGTGTGTTAATGGTTGTGCTTATGTCATTTGGTTGTCATTAGGGTAAAAAAAAAAATGAAATTATTATATTAGTTTTCGGCCACCAAACTGGAACAGCCGAACAGCATTTTTTTGGGCCCATGGAAATTCATATAAATTATGCATTTAATATGGGTTTACCGGTTGCCTGCTTAGAAATTCCCTCAGAAAATATGTTGCAAAATTTTGGTAAATATTCACATTAGAAAAGGGTTTAAGAGATAACGAAAACCTCAAAGTAAACAAGAAAGAAAGTCGGTCAAGCCCGACTATAACATACTCTGTACCAAGAAAATTTTTCTTTTGATCATAACTCGAAAACCGTTTATCCGATCTTCTTCATTCCTTTGGCGGATCGATAAGTTATCCTAATAACTAAATATGTCCAGAAGGGACAAGCCATCTATCTTCAAAACTGTGGGAGATATGACGTTTTTTCTAAATTGCGGGGGCGGGAGGGGGCGTGGCCAAAATTGAAAATAAACTTGATTTGCCTGCAGACATTAGAAGCATATGTCCCATACATGTCAAACCTCTATCTCTTACCATCTCTGAGATCTGTGCGTTCATACGGACAGACAGACGGACAGACGAGCATGGCTACTCGGCTGTTGATGCTGATCAAGAATATATATACTTTATGGGGTCGGAGATGCTTCCTTCTCGATGTTACATACTTTTGCACAAACTTATAATACTCTATGTACCTACGGTACAGAGTATAAACATGTATGATTTGAAAAAGTCGAATCGAAATCATTGCTTCAGTTCAAAACACTTTACTTGTACTTATGCCATTTGATTTGTATAACATTTCCTTACACAAAAACCAATTTTATTGTGACCACAAAGCTTGGTTTCGGTAATAATCATATGCATTCCACACGCTATTCTTTGATTCAAACAGTTGCATAATTTCCCCGCGTCTTTGGATAATGCACAACAAAGCACACAAAACGGTTCCCCAAACGTCACTTTTGCTTTCATCTTTTGTTAAAAGCAAGAAATAAATGTTTATGGGCCGCCAAATTAAAATTAAAATACGACAAATAGACAAACACTAAATGCCCAAACTATGCCCGAGACTATGTAAATTTTGCCAGCAGCCAAATTAAAATAGTTTCAAGCCAAAAAAAAAGCCACTACCTACCCACTGGGAAGATCGCGTCAACAGGTTTGTGGTGTTGTTTTTTTACTCGGCGCGCGCTGGCTTTGAAAAATGTGAAAGATGAAAGCGTAAATGCTGATTAAAGATTGTTTCTTTCTGTGTGTGTATATATATATATATATATATAAAAATTGATATTGTAATTTTTTAGTGTGCCGGCGCAATATGCAAAGTGAGAGTCAGTCAGTAAGTCAGCCACCTTTTGATAACACCGATATGAGAGACAGCACCCGCCGCTGTCTAATTTCACAGTCATCAAGTTGCTGGCTGCAGCAGTAGAAAGCGAGAGTTTCGATTACAATTTTTAGTTGTCATCTGGCAAAGCAAAACCGGGGAGAATTGCTCCATCAAATAAGAGTAGAAATTTTGCAGAATTGTATTAATATTCAATTACCAGAATTTGAATGAGAAACCGGCAAATACCAAAGCAAAAACGCTTGAGCTGAATTAAGGCATCATTTAAATTTTTAAAAATTTTAATTTAATAATATTATTATTACATTTTATATGATCAGCGTGACGAGCTGAGTCGATTGAGCTTTGTCCGTTCGTCTGTCTGTCTGATTCTACGCGAACTAGTCTCTCAGTTTTAAAGCTATCAAGCTGACATTTTGCACAGAGTCTTCTTTTTGCTGCACACTACTAATATATCGGAACTGACCGGATCGGATGACTATATCTCATAGCTCCCTTGGGAACAATCGGTAGGAAAACTAGTTTTAGTATGAAAAACTTTTTTCTTTTCAATGAACACGTCTCCAAACTTTGTAATCGTAGGTTTTCTATGTGTTTTAATAATTCTACCAAGTTTTATTAAAATCGGACAACTATATGGTATAGCTGACATACAAAAGATATGTCTGAAAAACAGTCTTAGTTTGAAAAACTTTTTTGTTTTTAATGGTAGCCTCCTGCAATTTTGTATTTATTTGTTTCACATGCTTTTACATAATTTTACAAATTGTTGTCCAAATCGGTTGACTATATCATACAGCTCCCATACGAACGATTGGTCGGAAAATGGGAAAAAGAGTATTTTTTGAAAATATTTAAGCGAGCAATTGCAAGGGAATAAAAACGTTGGCACAGACGAAGTTAGCTTAGCTTTCTCGTTATATCATTATTTAGGTGGAAACCGAAACCTCAGGTTCGATGAGCTGAGAAAAGGGCTCGCGAAACGAGTCTAGGACTTTGTGATGGGTTGGACATCCGGGCCAAAGCTTCTTTTCCAAGTTTGTACAACTTGCACTTGTCGCTGCTCTCTTTTTTTTCTGTATATATCAACTATAACTAGAAACAATAGTCTACAGAAGTGCACCCACTATCGCCTTCGTAATCTTTTGCAATTTTGATCCGGTTTTCCGAACCAACTTTGCTGCATATAATTGCAAAAAGATAACGCCGTTTTCACATCGATGCGTCGAACTAGTCGAACTATCAGCAGAAACCGTTTAACTTCAAATTGCTTACTGATATCTAATCGGTAATCAAACTTTCTGCAAAACAGAGTCATTAAATATACCTACAACAATTTAGCACACATCATTTTCATCCCCTTAAGGAAATAGCACCGAAACAAGGAGGAAGTGAACAATTTAACTAAATCCAATCAATTACAATAAAATTGCTATAAATGGCTAACATAATTGCAAATAGTAACAAATTTATAACTAATCTCTTAACTCTTTTTCAATTATTCACATTTCTCTTTTCAATGTAACTTTTCTAAGTAATCAATAAAAAAAATAATAAAATATATATAGGAAACGTCGCTATCAAAATAATGATTCACAAATGCGTCAATTTTGTGATAATAATTTCCAAACAACTTTCCGAGAGAATATAACTCAATGCGTTGCCCTTTGCTCACTCGAAAAAAAGTTAAGGAAAGAAAACGTTATTAAAATTGCCAGATAAGATTAGATTGTTCAAATTGTAGACTAAAGTAAAGTCAAATAGAATTGCATTTGCGCCGCTCTGACACTTTCCTAAGCCAAAATCCAATTAATAATAATAATAAATAAAAGCCAAGGCATTTTGCTTGAATGACTTTCAATTGTTTGCCTCCTGCTCCTCAAAAGTATCAGCAGTTTCGAGCTAGGAGTGCAGCAGCAGCGGCAGCGACAGCATGTTGACCAAGTGGCCTCATGGCAATTTACTTTCTAATGTCATGAAAGTCATGTGCAAGTCAACAACAGCCAGAAAAAAAAACTGTGCGATGTTTTTGTTTGTTTTTTACCCACGCTAACAAAAAATTGATAAATAATATCTATGCAGATTTCTTGAAGCTTTTATCGCAGTTTACCCTTTCGGCTGGGCTGTATTAATTAGCAAAACGAAACGCCAAAGAAACGACCTGTTGAGGCGTCAAAACGCCAGAAATTGTCGGCGCTTTTAAAAAATAATAAACATAATTTACCATTTTTTTTTGGTTTTGGGAGAGTTTGTGGAATTTTTAACGCATTTTCTGTTTATCAATCAAATTCGGGCAGATGAGAAAATTGTGCTGCAGCTAATAAGCCGGCGTTTTGTGTTTCAAATTACAAATTAATTAATTATTTTTAATGATTACAAGGAAATGATAAATTATCTTAATTACTGACGTTGGTTTTTGCCGATCATTAAACCAATTTTTAGAGCTAATCAAAAGCCATAAAAATTGTGTAACTTTTTGAAGAGAATCGTTAGGTGAGTTAACCTGCTGTTGCATATCCGTGGCAGATTGCTTCAAGTCCATTCTGATGGAAGCAATTTGGTTCCCTAATGTCATGACATTTAAGCAGCTCATCAAGTCCACTTATACCTCAATTAGTTTAAATCCATCCAGCTCAGAGACAACCGTTGTTAATCCCCTTAGCTGATCCAACCGTTCGATAATTTTGCTCACACAATGTTGCCAATCGAGTTTCTGCCGCCTTGACTAATCCCCTCGCCAAATTCAAATTGTAACGCTCCGAATTCCACAAACCACACAATTAACGAATCATTCTTCGCACATGTTCCCAGGCGGCGGCCATAAATCAAGCATTAATAAATTCAAATGTGCACATCTTTCATTCAACTGAAATTCTTTTGCTTAAATGTCAATTAGTTATTAACTGGCGCGAGCGTACAATTTTTTTTTATTTAATTATAAAGTCCCCACATGATTTCAGCTCCTTCAGTTTCTTTTTTCATTCTTTGCCACATCATTTCCTGCGAAAGTAAATGGACAGCGCGCAGAGAGAATTCAGCATTATAATGATATCATGCTGTGCCTTCTTTTATTTTTGTGTACCGGAGCAGACAACACAAATAAAAAAAAAACAACTAAATACCAACTTGTTAGTTCAAAGTTTTATGGCAAAAGGGCGGCTTAGATCACCATCCCGTAAATCACGGGAAGCGGTATGAATCATTTTGTGTACCACAATTTTAAGGTTTATGAAGCTTGAAATGAGGTTTTGCATTTGTATGTACTCACGAATTTGTTTCTAATTTTCAGTCAAGGCAACTTTTTAAGCAATTACTATTATTTAATTTACAAGCTAAATATTGAAAAACCATATTTTTCTTATCCCCTACATGTAAGTCTGCTTACCTACTATTTAATTTTATCATCGATTTCTGAAATATGAATTAAGTATGGAGTTATATCATTTTTATGCATTAGTTTCCTTATAAATAATTTTATACTAGGCAATAATATCAAAATATCGGTATTTTTGTTTAAGCAGACGATATTTCATTATCACATACTTTTCCAAGGCAATATATCGCATATCGAATCTATTTTGGTAATAGTTTTTCGACCATATTACCATATATCAGCTTTCGAAAGCTTAATTCGTGGTTATGTAGACCTAATTAGAGATTTTTTAAGGTAGTGCCTATAATACACTAGAAATAGTAAAGAAATTTTCATAAACTATGTCTTTCAATCGAAAAATCCTAAAACCTCAAATTTTTATCAGATCAGCTGCTTGGATTGCATAATATTTATCAAATTGTCAAAACTTAGTACACTGGTTCAGGCACGAATGAGCTTTACGTTTGGTGTGGTTCGGTTCAAAACTAGATTGAATCATACTAAAATTCAATAATAATCATTAAAAATTTCCTTTCAAAGCGCTAAGGTTACAAATTATCGAAGCACAGTTATGGGTTCGGTTCTGGAAATTTAGTACCAGAATTTTCGAGAGTTTCACCAAAACGGCAAAGGCAAATACTTGGTAGATTTTCTAAAGTATTTGTGATAAAATGTGTATTTATCGAGCAACGTAGTTTCTTCTTCAAAATACCTAAATCAAGCCCCCTAATAGCTTAATTGGCAAGACGTATTGTCACGTATGACCCAAAAATTTGGTAAATATGTTTCCTTTCATTAGTCGACCCACGGATTTTTTATATTTGGGATATATGCTCTCAATATTGCTGAGTACTGGATACTGGATGTTACGTATAGCCCAAAAACTCGGAAAATATTTTTCCTTGATACGCGGTACATATAAAATTTCTATAAAAAAAAATTGTTTTTAAATTTGAGATTTTTCTTGGGATGAAACACGATTAAGTATTACATTAAAGGACAGCTTAGTGCGTACTTTTACATGGTTTCTTCAGGAAGCCAAGTCCAATATACATGATACATAAATTACGCTTGTAAAAGTGTTTCACGCGCCGTTGTGGCCGATTGTTTGGCATATTTGATGTAACTTTTTGTCTCATAAGGAAACTTTTTAGTATATCGGATTAATTAAGAGTTTTTTACTGGTATCAATTAAATGAATAATAATTTTACCCATATATCATGTATTTCTTCAAATGCATGGACTTTATTTTGCTTTTAATTTGTAGCAATTTGTTTCCTATTCACTTTGAATATTCATGGCTTGCGTTTCTATAATATTAAGTGTGAATTTCGGGCGTAACGCCAAATGTCAGTCACGCTTAATAAACCTCAAAATGAAAGCCCCACCCCACCCCCTCGTCTATTTGTCCAGTTGGTAATCAAAAGCCGGCCGGTCAGAGTCACCAAAGCCAAACCCAAAAGCACCTTGGTCAATAGCTGAGTCAACTATTTTTTTGTTTTTTGTGTGCAGGTTTTAAAAATTGCATTTAATTGTTGAACAAAATGCCAACAAATGCCAAAGCGCGTTATGGTTACAGACAGACAGACATATCGTGTTTATAAGTGTATATATACATATATATATAGAGAGATATAAGTTACATACAATTGCTCATTGACAATTTTCCGGTGAACTGTTGTTGGGTCGCTGTTTGTCTGCACAACAAGTTTATGATTGCTGAACCCGTTTCAAGTTTCTGCTTTGGGTTTGGCCATCAAGTGCGGAAGTTTTGAGCTGGTGTCTCTAGTGTTTGCATATTTTAAAATTCGAATTGGAAAGGTGAACCGTTTTTAATGGCTTTATTACTAACTCTAACTGTTTCACTGTTTTATGCATTTATATATTAATTTTATGTTTGTTTTTTGTTTCAACTATTTCAGCCTTTGACAGCAGCAATAATCACCATCACCACCACCACCACCAGCATCACCATCATCATCACCATCACAATCATCATACGCCGCTGGTTGTCTCGCATCGAAAGGTGAGTTTCTGTTCCTGCTCTTCTTTTTTTTATGACCCGCCAAAACAGCTTGAAAATCTTCCACGTGTCTGTGAACTCATTTTAAGTGCCCACAGATTAGAGATTAGAATTATATAGCTCATAAAGTTCACTTGAATGAGTTCATTATAACTCCACTTGGTGAAGTCCATGCTCATGTGTGCGGTCATGCGGTTCCGGTTCGAAATTGTTAATTAAATTTTAATGGTTTATGTTAATATAAATATAAAAGGAATGTGCTCGGTGTATAGTGTAGGTACAAAAAAGGTAAATCGGTTTATCAGATGTGAGTAGTAAAATAGTTTAAGTGAAAACCGTGTGAAAATCACATTCATCTAGATAAGGTTTCCAAAATGAATTGGTTTGCCAGACGAAAACTGAGCGCTTTTTGAAGTACGATTTGTATTTCGAAGTTTCAGTTCTTTTAACTCCTCTAAAGGAAGGTCTAAAGGTGGGTACCCACTGACTGATTCTCGATTTTTAGCTGAAAGGATACAATACAATATTTCCTGAGAATTTTTTAGGAAAAGGATGATGTATGTATGTATTTTGACCAAGAATTTTTGTTTAAGTCTGAGAAAAAACGTGATTTAACTAATTTGCATGAGATTTAACTACTTTGTAACGAGTACTAGACGACATTGAATATTCGAAATCGGGAGTTGATTGAATATATTCTATTTTGTGTTCGGATTTACACGGAATTTGCGTCTATTTCGGACGAAATCGCACCCTTTGGAAATGGAATTCCTATAAAAATTTTAAAAGCTTTAAATTTTCCTTGGATAATTCAGAATATCGTTCCTTAAGGAAGGGGGGTATTTAAGAATGTGTTCCGATGAATGGTATATTAAGATATTAGCTTCAATTCAAATAAGATAAGGTTTAATTTGATTTGAAATGATTTAATTTAAACGATTTAATATTTATTTTTCAACGACACAATATAATTTAATGTGATTTGATATGAATGGATATATATTACTTGACATATATTCGATTTGAATATGATACGAAATAGTTTAATATGATTTGATTGGAAATATAATATTTTGATATGATTTGAATATTTATGATTGAGAATTTAATTTGATTGATTTGATAAGGTTTGACAAGATTTTATATGAATTAAAATGATCTGATTTGATATGATTTGATATGATTTGATATGATTTAATATGATTTGATATGATTTGATATGATTTGAAATGATTTGATATGATTTGATATGATTTGACTTGATTTGAAATAATTTGACTTAATTTGACTTGATTTGACTGGATTTGATATGATTTGATGTTGATGATTCAAATGAAATGCTCGTTGTTGGACTATTTTATTGACTTTTCCAAACTCTTCAATTCGTCAGAGATATTAAGTAACTTCAGTGCTTCCTGTGCTTAATTCTAAATTCTCTTCTGATGTTAATCAAGCATTAATAGATCATAAAAATCTCAATACCAAACTGGTGGTGACCTTTTAGCATACTTTTCTAGCTTGGCTATAACTAACAAACACTTTTCTGAGCATCGGAAGAAAATGTTATGTTCGGCAAGAGTCAAATTTAACAGGCCATAAAACAAAATGAGCTACACCAACAGCAACAGCAACACCACCAACAACAACAACAACATTAATGTGTGAAAGTGTTGGCGGACGTTGCAAGCCCAAAAACAATTTTATGGCAATTTTAGCAGATGTTCAACATGCCTGCCTATCCCTAAGCTCCGAGGCAGCTTCAGCTTGACTCCAAGTGCGAAAGTGTTTTCCAAGCCCACAAAGAAGAATGCATTTTTTTTCGGGTTGATGGTTCCCACCGAAACAAAAACAAAATCACTTTAACAACAACAGCAACAAAAAGCAAAGTAGCCGGGGAAATGCTCAGGCGCGGAGAGAATTCACGTGATGATCGTTAGGAGGCGGAGGTTAGGCTAAGGTAAGGAAAGGTAATTAAAACTACGAGCAACTGCAGCCACAGCAACAACAGCAACAGCAACTGCATTTAAGAGAAGATCGTAACATGGAAGCGCAAAGTTTCTCTACGCCTGAAAATTGTTAATGTTTCTTTTAGTTAGCCTGGGAGAGGGGAAGCTTGTTGGCTGGTAGAGATGCCGTTTTCAATTAAGTGTTGCTGCTGCTGTTGTTGCTGTTGCTGTTGTTGCTGTAATGGGTGTGTGTGAGAAATAATTGTGTGAGCTACTCAATGGAGGTCGTTTCTCTGTTTTTGTACGCTTACACCCTTCTTCCTCGCTGTTTAGCATAAAGGTAATTCCATTGTTTAGTTAAGAACCATGTGAAATTTTCTGCATTCTTGGACTTTAAAATTCTTATAATTTAGGAAATGTATGCAACTAAGCATAAATATGTAACCATAGAATTATGTTTCCCAAGATTTTCATTTGAGGTTGAAATTGAAAAATTATAGGTATAAGCGTCTTGGTGGTGGGATTTTGCATTGTTTTGATAACTATAGACACAGACTCAAGTAGATGCACTAATTTTGAAGGAAAATTTATATTTAAAATAGAGAAAAAAAGATAAAAGAAATATCGCAAAAATTGCCAACAAAATAAACACACTTTTTTTAGAAGCATAAAGTTCTTAAATAATACTACTAGAAGACGATTTTCGTACCGCCTAACGGTGCAAAACCATATTTATGATCTTTATCTAACGAAATAAATAGCTAGAGAAAGAAATTCGCTTTGATGAAGCTGGGTTTTGCTGCTTGGATTATATTTTGGTTCTGGATTCTGCTTAATAAAGCTCTACACAGCACGTGAACATGCCACATACAATGTACAGCTGAAAATCATTCAAAGTATATACAAAATTATGATAATTTGAATGATTTTAAAGCTCCGTTTAAAGATTCAAAGTATTTTAATGATATATCCAGTCCGAAGTAGATCTTTCTTTTTCTGCGTGGGACCATGTTTCTGAATTCGATGGCCTTAAAAGCTTCCTTTAAGCCATATGTTTCCCACTTTTTGACAAAATTTTCAAAATATATCAGAAACCTTGGGGTTTAGCTTTTCTCATAATAAGCTTCCCTTTGGCCAGTTATCATTCAATTCGAAGACATCATGGCAGAAAGAAATTTTTATTTTTTTTTCCTTGGAACACCACATACATATATAGATTTACGGAGATTATGTAAAATTTTAAAATTTGATATATATCATATTTGGTCTTTACGGCATTTTTATAAGTATTCCGCTAGAAGTAAGCAATTTTTATAAAGATTTCTCAAGAAAAACTGTTCGAAAATTGTAATAAAAACTGAAAAATCAATTATTACATTAAATTGAAGGCTCAAAATCTTGAGGAACTGAGCAAAGCTTTGTTTTTGAAAAGTGTAGCATACTTACAAAAAAATTTCCGGAACTGAAAAAAAAATAGTTTTATTTTATTGGTTATTTGCGTACAAAATGACGTTAAGAATCGTTGAAATCATTTGACAGTGGTCTTAACTGACCATATTTAGATGGACAAATAATACTTCTTTTTTTTAGGACCTTTCTTAGAACAGTTCAAAAAGTGCTTGATTGTTCAAAAGTTCAAGTGTACCTTGATTGCGACACCGACCCAACTAATTCAAGTGCGCCATCGTCTCCCCCAACCACCCAAAACACATAAACAAGTTCCAATTGTACATTCGGTGTTATACAACAAACATAAATTGTATTTTCTGTGTGTGGTGAGGGTAGGTAGATTAGGTCGACCCCTAACAAAAATAGCGAAAAATTTGCAATGGCGCATTAAAAGTGTGACTGCAATGCGCAAATGTGCGCCTTTTTTTCGTTCGTTCGTTTGTTTTGGAAAAACAATTGAAATTGAGTAGAGAGACGACGATCTGCGACGAGTGGCGGCGCGTGTGGTGACATTTTCCACCGCTCGAGACATTAAACTTTAAACATGTTTGACCTTTGCTTTAAACTAAAAGAGGAAAATCTTTGCTTATGCAATTGAAAAGGACCGAAAAGCGTGGCGAAACATTGTCGTATCAAATGACGAAAGAAATATTATGCAAAATGTTTGCCGATCATGCTGGATGATGATGATGATGTGTTTATAAACACAAATTACTGTCGTCTACTAACCGCAAGTCGGTGCCCACTTCTGGTTTTCCGTACTCGTGACTGACTGAACTGAACCTACGCTCTTACCTATATTGATATGTGGAAGTTGCAGACGAGGAAACGATTTGCGGTCATCAACTATATCGCCTCCTCCTGCTGGATGCGCCTCACCGCACTTCACTGATTATGACAACAACAAAACCTTCAAAACATAAATCAAAGGGCTTGGTTAGCCCATTTGTTGCGCTTGCATTGCCATAAATAGTCAATTTTGTAGTTGATATTTACAATGCAAGTGAAAAAGCCGAGTGGGGGAGTTTTTGGGTGCGGCTGTCTGCCAATAGGGGGGGGACCAACTTATATGTGGACTGACAGTTGAGTGAGTAAGGGGCAGAGCAGAGGGAGGTGGGGGGGATCAACTACCAAATAGGATTATTGACAGCATTTTGATATGTGAGAGGTAAAAAAATATTGCCAAAGAGTTAACCAATTAAAGGGCAGGGCTTAGGGAAAATTAAGTAATTATTAAATGGGGGGATTGGCTCGTGCGACCCTGAAAGTTTGTGAAGAAGAAGAAGCCGAAGATAGCGATCGAAGCAGCTGCTCAGTATTTAGTTGAAGTTGGTAATTTTGGTAACATTTTATGATAGCAGCTCAAAAAAATACCACAGAGGTTAGTAAAATTCATCATTAATTGGTTTGGAATGAAAAAAAAGTGGAAGCTTAATGCGAATTAACTAAAGTTTATTCATTAATTTCTATCATACAAAAATTTCAGAACATATTCGTACTATCCTATGGGAAGCATCCAAGTTTTTAGCCAATCGAATGAAAACATACAAAACATACAACTTTTCGGGCAATGTGCCATTTTAGAGACGAATGTTAGGAAAACTATCCTTTATTGATCTGACCTTTTCCTTCATATCCAAGTTCCTAATTCTCAAAATAACATCATCAAAGTGGCAAAGTTTTCTGAGAAGCTTTCCAGACGCTTTCTTTGAAAGCAAAAAAAGTTTTTCTTTGTTGACAGAACGTTTCAATGAAAGCTATGGCTTTCGATGATGCTTTGAAGGATTGTGTTAAAGTATACAAAATAGATACAGAACCTTATTCTCACTAGTACATGTACAGCTATATGCTGTAGTAAACCAAAACAGGAAACTTTCCGACCAATGTGCAGATTATTTGTAACGCACGACAAGGTTTCGTAAGATTAGCTTTCAAAATGAACCTGAAGATAGCATTGAAAAAGACAGAGAGACTGACAAATAGGTACATTTTGAGTTTTAATGATTCGTAAGTCACGGAAATTTAATTTTGATGATTTCTAAATTCTTCATCAATTTTTATCCATGGAATGTATTGCGTTTCTGTACCTAAACTCGATAGTGGATGGTTACATAGCGTAGTATGGCCAACTAATTGCTCACACACAGCACACATTTGTGAAATCGAAGGTCCACATGGCAAAATTCTCTGACATTCACTTGTTGATCCGTTATTCATCTTGTTGTTCTTTGGTTACTGACTACAATAATCTCTTCTTGACTAAAATTTGCCAAGATTATCTTTTTATACCCTTGCATAGCACTTAATGTAGTATTCTTAAAATGATTACTGATCAATTCTAAGCAAATGATCTGCTTAATACTGGTCAAGACCAACAAACTTCCTGCTTCTAAAGAACATTCCCACAATGTGCCTTTTTTCCCAGGCTACCATTGCCCTACCCCACTCATACAAATCACACACAAAAAAAATTACTTAAAGCAGTTCCGGTAAGTTCACGATTGGGCCACCTAGAAAAGCCTCTCAAACTCCTCTCACACACACACACAGCGATCACTATCTAGAAACAGACCAAGCCCCAAATCGTTGATAATAATCGGTAAACAAGTTTCTCAGAGTAAGAGTTTGGCGAAAAAAAAAAACGCTTGACCCAACTCAGAAAAACATAATCCCTAACAGCATTATAACGGAACCCGCCACAACAACAGCAACAACAACGCTAATTGTACACGCCTCTAAGAACATGACTTCGAAATCAAAATCACAGAAATCGCCCAGGGGGCCATATATCAATATTTGGGCGTCCAACACCACCACCACCACCACCAGCCAAGAGAGGGCGAGGCAGCGATGAGATTGCACAAAATGGTTGGCGTTTAATTGGGTAATTGGCTCAAGTACCGTACGTTACGTACAAAAAACAGAACTAAAATTGAAAACGCAAAAACAAAAAAAAAACAACAACCAAAAGCAGCCTAATGCCAGAAAATTGCAAAGTGTGTAAGTTGAGCTTATGAATTGCCGGCCTGGGCCAGCAAATAGAATAGAATGGCCGAAGGAAACTCGTGACTGGCAACCAGTTGCCCACAGTTTCCCATGACAGCAGCGGCAGCTCCTCTTGGAGAATATATAAAGGAAAAAGTAACTGTTACTCCGCCAGCCAAGCAAGCCAGTCCAGTCCATGCAGCCAACTTGTTTTGCGTCTTCTTTCTATTTTGCTCAAAATATGCAACGCCAGAGTAGCCCAGCACAAGAGATGCCAAAATGGGTAAGCTAAATGGGAGTTCTTTGAAGAAAGCCGAAAGCGCGGTACACTTTTTTTTTATTAGCCTAACACTTGGGGGCTCTTCGTTTGGGGGCAGCCCTTTTCATTGAGCGATACTTTTTAGGTTAGAAGTTTGAGTTACTGAAACTCCCAAAAGAGTCTAAAATTATTTACCTTAGGGAGACGATAATAATATTCATTTATCGAAATATCGATATTTTTGTTCAAAAATTCGATAAATTGTAATGGTTATCGAAGATTTTGAACCAAAGCTGCAATGATGTTTACGTAATGCCTTTAAATATTTTAGAAAAGTGGTTCAAAAAAGAACAAGAAGATGATGAATATTGGCAAGAACATCAGGCTTATAGATCTAGGTTGGAACAATGTTAAATCATAACATATCCTTAAACGAGCACTTGAAAGATACCTTGCTCTTATGGCAAAGATGTAAAATGAAATTCTTGCAAGAGTTTTCTAAGAATATTTGAAATATTCCGATTAGATCCGTCTTTACACCAAAAAATATGTTTATATTAAAAAAAGGAAAATTGGTTTACATAGTTACATTCAATAAAGATCCTATTTCTCTTTTACTGGAATCTATTGAGCAGACAAACTTACTCTGTTATTTGTAAGCTTCTTAGACAGATAGGACTTTCTTGAAGATTTGAAATGTGCACTTTTCCAATTTTGGACACAAATAAATCTATTTTTTTGTTTTTTTTTGGCACAAGAAATAAAGTCGTTCGTGTAGCCGAAAAAAAGTAAAGGGTATCCTTAGAGAAAGACTGGTTCGCGCTTTTGGAGTGTTGGAGGCCTTAAAGTGGCAAAGCAATTGAACAAGTGAGTATCTATGTGCTTCCAAGTGTCTGTCTGTGTGTGTGTGTATGTTTATGCATTCAACTTGGACAAGGCCTCAACTCTGACTGCTACAACTTGGGTTAGTCTTGGAGGCTGGTAGACCAGCCCCATTGAAGTGATGTTTTAATGAGTCCTTTATCACGTCCAAGCAAGAATTATGGCTTCATTGTGGGCTGCTGCTGCTGCTGCTGCCGAGTTTCCCACACAGACCCCAGCGCAGAGATTCGTGTGCGCATTATTCTAAATTCAAGTGTTGAGCTCCACTCGAACCTTTCCAATTTCCCATTTCCAATTTTTCGTATGTTGTTTGCCTAACGGTCAGAGGAGATGCGTCAAACATTGACATGCATTCAATTTCAAATTGTTTGCTTAGGTGCCCAAAATAAAGTGAATGCCTCTTTCTCGGCGGGTCATTGTCTCTCTAACAGCGCCTCACACGGTGCATGCAATTACAGATTCTACAATTGCTGAAAGAATCAGCCAGCCAGGCATGAAGTTGGCTAGGCGCAGACCTGCGCCGGTGTCTCTTCCATTCCTCAGACCCGACAACATTTAGTTGATCGACACTTTTATGTTGACGTCGTGCGCGCGTTGTCATCGTTGTCGTCTTCGTCGTGGCAGTTCTGGTGCTGCCAAGGCAATTGATTGATTCTATAGAACAATGCGCAATGCTTGAACGACGATGTTGATGATGAAGATGATGTGACTGCGTCTAGAGTGGCACAGTGGGATCAAGTTGAATGCCAACTTGAAATCTGAAGTGATACGAAGGCCCATGATACTTGAAGCATTATATGAAGAATTTTCTCTTTTAGCGATATTTTGATGTGGTTTACATATGTAAGCACAAGGAGTGAGGTACTTTGAAGTATAGTTGATCTTTTGATCAACAAGTAACATCTAAACTAACATTTTTTTTTTAATTTTCAATCTCTAAAATGTATACATCTGACTTGGACTTTTTAGTCTTCTTTAATTCGAAAATTTCATATTTTTTGGTATTTTTCAGTATTTTTGTGTATTTTTTTGGAAAAGTTAGTATTTTTGTCAGTATTTATTTTTGACTGGAACTTTATTTTAGCTTAAACTTCACATTTGTTTTCAAGTTTTAAAAGTCATAAAATTTTTGAGGTTTTCGTTATTTTAATAATATCATGTTTTTGTATTTTTTTTATATATTTAGTATTTTTGTCAGTATTTTTTTTTGACTTGAACTTTATTTTAGCTTAATCTTCACATTTCTTTATAAGTTTTAATAGTCATAAATTTTTGAGGTCTTCGGTAATTTTAGAAATTTCATGTTTTGGTATTTTTTAGTATTTTTTTGTCCGTATTTTTTTTTGACTAGAACTTTATTTTAGCTTAATCTTCACATTTCTTTATAAGTTTTAATAGTCATAAATTTTTGAGGTCTTCGGTAATTTTAGAAATTTCATGTTTTGGTATTTTTTAGTATTTTTTTGGCATATTTAGTATTTTTTTCAGTATTTATTTTTGACTGGATCCCTTTTTAGCTTAAGTTTCATATTTTATTTTAAGTGTTAGTAGAATAGAATAGAAAGTAAAAGAAAAAATAGAATTTTTAAAGTCTCCGTTATTTTAGGATTTTCATGTTTTGGTATTTTTCAGTATTTTTCTGATTCAGATTTATTTCATCTCTTATTGTCACTTTTGAACGTTTGAATTAGTTAATTCCAACCATTTGGCCGGGTGTAATACATCGCTTAGTGTTTTTCTTACAATACTTTCAGACTCGGTCCCCTTCACTAGCCAAGGGAGCCATCTTTGAAAAAAGAAGGCATGAAAATGCTTCTTAAGCGAAAACAAGAAGCACACAAGCCAAGACATTGAGAGAAGCTCGGCTTGGTCCTTTGGGATGGGCTTTTGGTACCTTGTGTTAGTTTTTTTTTTGATTGGAACTTTGTTTTGGATTAACTTTAAGTTTTCTTTCTTAGTTTTGTCATAGTATTTGTAATTTTTCAGTATTTTCTATCATACTTTATTGTGATTATTCTAAGGTTTCTTTTTCGCAGTTTTTGCTATTAATTGGTTTTATCAGAACATCTTTAAACTATAAATTGCTGCTGAGGGGTCCGTGGCAACGTGGTTCGAACAACTTAACCTGGACATAGAAATGAGCATGCAAATCAGTTTGGGTATCAGTATTTCAGCACCTTCCCATTCCACTGTCTCCACTGTTCCGCTTATTACAAATGCGTAGTAATGGCATAAAGCGTGGCCAACACAACCAGAGAACCAGAGTGCCAGACGGAGCATAAAACAAACGCCGGCAAAGGCACTCAACCAAGTCGCCAGTCAGAGCCCCCAGAGTCATTGTTTTTGGAGGCAGCCGCGCCGTTTGCCACTTGCAACATTTGCTGCTGCTGGCTGCTGGCTGCTGCTGCTGTTGCTGTTGCTGCTACTGGAGCATAAGGTACCGACGAACCCATAAAAGTACGGGCGGACCAGCTAAATGGAACAGGTAGCAGCAGCTGTTCACGCTCTAAAAAAAACCAACAAACCAAAAGCCATTTTGCTGTTAGCCAGAACACGAACTTGAGTCACACAAAAAGTGTTTCATTTCATGCCATAATAAATATTTACAGGCAAATAATTGTCCACACTTATTTGAACTTCAATAATATTTGCTGAGCTTGAACCTTGATCGTTATGAAAAGTAATGGGGGGGGGGGACAAAGATTCGTTTGCATTGCTTAATTGCCTAAGCGATAGATCCAAGTTAGAATTATATCAGTGCTACCCCTGATAACTTGACAATTTGGGCCAGGGTTTCGGTTTTGTATAATTTTACAAAAATGTTGTCTTAGAGATAAGGTAAAAACTTTGCACGAGACTTTTAACCCTGAAAGATAAATTTCAAATGTCAAGATATCAATTATAAACACGTTACAAGAATAATCCATTTAAAGCTCAAAAGTCAGCAGTTGAATATATCAACTAATCAACCAACAACAACTAAGCAAGTTCTGTTGGAATTACAACATAGTTGTAAAATTCGAATGAGGAAACTTATTATTAAGAGATTAAAGAACAGACTTCATTTAAGTTGATTTATTACTAAACAACTTAGTTTCAACACAGTGTTAATACACAACACAAATAGTTTACCGTTTAGGCTGTGCGTAGAATGCCAATCAGTAAGTCAGTTGCACACTTTTCTAGATCGAAAAAGGAATTTTCCCAAACAAAACTTGCATAGCATCGTCCTCTCTTGAGTAGAATATTTTCCATCGCCTCCGACTCTTTTTTTATTATAATAATAATAACTCTTCCCCTTCTCAGCCTACTTAAACAAAAAATTTCCTACAATTTGGCATATCGCATACTCCAATCCATTCACAAAACACACAAAAAAAAAAAGAAAATAATGTGAAATTATGATTATTCTTTGGCAATGCGTTGCAAATCGTGTGAATTGTCTACAATCATTTTGAGGCTTATAAATACAAACATAGTTATATTTTTTCTGTATGTACCCGTATATATAGAAAATTAACCCAGTTCGCACGTCGATGCCGAAACAAACACAAAAGATGCCGAGGCAAATAACAACAACAAACACGATGAAGTCGACGTACGAAAGCAAATAAAGAGAAGTGCCACAGAGATAGCTTCGATAGAGCTGGAAAGGTGGTGGTGGTGGTGGTGGTGGCGGTGGTGGGTGGGTAAGACCTGCCTCTGATAATCATGTTGGAGCTAATTGCAGGCGGTCCGCTAGTATGCGGGCAAAATGTGCAAATATTATTTCAAGACGGCATACAAAAATATGAAATGTGCACTCATTCCCATTCACCCATTCACTTTCCCCCGTTGACAGAAGGCGACCACGACGACGACGATGATGACGACGGCAACAACTTTGCCACCCATGATAAGCTGAGAACATAATTATGATATGAAAAGCGGCACACACATAGGTGTGTGGCATACACTGAAAGAAATTATCACCGAGTTGGGTTTTGTGAAAAGAGTACGGCGTGATTTACTACACATTTGTCAAGCATAACAACCTTACAAAGAAAGTACTTCAATTGCCGAAACGAGCCGAAACCCCTCAGCAAAACGGTTCGGTTCGGTTCAGTTTACAGAACCAAAAAAAAATTCTTGAAAAATGCAACTATAATCCTTTCCCTAACAAAAGTGTTATCAGACCTTTGCTTAACTTAAACTGAAATCGCCCCTCGACCAAATTTACCGATTGCTGGTTCGAACCATAATTTACGAGTTTTCAGGCAAATGTTTTGGTTCGAGCCTTGGTTCAGCCCATACTTGAACAATTATATAAATATAAAACATACCAATACATTTATTAAGTTACTAAACATATCTGAATTTGAGTAGTTAATTGAATTAAAATAGTAATTAGTAATTAGTAGTTAACTGAATTTGAGTAGTTAATTGATTTTTATCCGTACTCAAAATCACTTTCAACCCAAGTACTACTCAAGACCAATTCATGTCCATTTTTGCTGAAAGTTTCGGGTTCAACTTTTATTTCTAGAGATTCGGTTAAGTAAAATATGGAATTCCGGGTTCGAAACGGTTTGGTTTAAGATCAGTTGCTGTGCACTGAATGCAATTTTGGCCACTGTTTCATCAGCTTTAGGGGTCGAATACGACCGCCAAATGAATATTCGAAATATATGTTATTTCAGTAGTGCCAATAGAAAGGTTTTCAAATAAAGGCTCTTCCTTCAAACGAGCGAAAATCAAAGAAAAAAGATATATCTATATCAGCTTCAGGGTCAAACACACAATTTGGCAAGGGTATTATAATTTTGCCCACATGTTTGCAACGCATAGAAATATTCATTTTCGACCCCATAAACTATATATATTCTTGATCAGGGTAACAAGCTAAGTCGATTGAGCTCAGTCTGTCTGTTTCTACGCTAACTTGTCTCTCAGTTTTTAAGCTATCGATCTGAAATTTTGCACAGAGTCTTCGTTTTGATGCACACTACTATTATGTTGGAACCGATCGGATCGGATGACTACATCTCGTAGCTCCCATAGGAACAATCGGTCGGAAAACTAGTTTTAGTGAGAAAAACTTTTTTCTTTTCAATGGAAGCGTCTCCAAACTTTGTAGTCGTAGGTTTTCTATGTTTTTTTTATAATACTACCAAGTTGTATTAAAGTCGGACAACTATATGGTATAGCTGCCATACAAAAGTTGGTTCTGATAAACAGTCTTAGTTAGAAAAACTTTTTTATTTTTAATGGTAGCATCCTGCAATTTTGTATTTGTTTGTTTCACATGATTTCACATAATTAATCAAATTTTTGGCCAAATCCGATGACTATATCATATAGCTCCTATATGAACAATCGGTCGGAAAATGCGAAAACGAGTATTTTTTGAAAATTTTTAAGCGAGCACTTTGCAAGAGTTTAAAAACTTCGGCACAGACAAAGTTAGCTTAGCTTTCTCGTTTTCATCGTAAATTTCAATTGTGCATATCTTTTTTTAGCTTTTGAAATTCAGCTAAAGTAATGTCAATTCCAAGAAAATGAGTCTTACGACTGATACCATATTAAAATGCCATAAGTATGCTTAGTTTTATAGGTGTAATGGCAATTTTGAACTATTTGAACCTATTTATTCGAAGAGGTGATGATGGTAAAATTTATTATAACATTACAATACTCAGAATTATGTCAAAGCGTCAAATAAATATTACGAAATTAACCAACTACAAAAGAAACCCGTAATTTAAGTTCTTAGAACTTCCTTATTATGATTTCTGTCGTTAATTTTCGCAGTGTACTATAAATGCATTTATCTTTGGGTATTCATATTTCTCTCTCTTGTTCAAACTCTTGTCTTGTATTTGGGTCAAACATGCATACTCATTGAAGCCTACCCCCTTTTGCTCCTCCGCCTCTTAACCATACAAACATCTCCTCCTGCTGCCGCTGCTGCTGGTGCTAGGTGCTGCCGCTGCATCTGCTCCGTCAGTCTGAGGAAAAAAGAAACTGGAAAATCTAAAATTGTATAACCTGCTTCGACCAACCGGCAAAATGTTGTTTATTTCCCTCAACCACAACAACCCACTGGCCAGGTCCAAGTCTAGCCATGCCAAACCAAACCAAAACCAAAACCGAGCTTGGCCTGGCCCCGGCCCAGTCTGCAGTCGCTTGTGCGAGTATCTTTGTATCTGCGGCCATAAATTTTTAGCCACTTTGATCTTGCCACGTTGAATGTAAAGTGCTTAATGGTCCTAGAGACAGAAACAGAAAAAAGTACGAAAAATACAGAAACTAAACCTTTTGTGTGTGTGGCATAAAATTGCATTGTAATTTACAAAAATATTTCCCCAGTTGGCTTCTCTCATTGTCTCCTGTTCCTGCTCCCCAGAGATTTTAATCGTTGTCGTTGTCAACGTTCCCCAATGCTGCTTTACATTGGCGTCGCATTTTTTGCTCTCTCGCTGCCAACATTGATCACGACTGACCAGATAGACGCGGCGGCCACTTGTACCATGCTGGCTCTGGCTCTGGCTCTGGCTGGCTGCTGTATTAATACACGGCATTCTTTCTATGGAAACAATTGCATAAAATGTGAATCCTGATAGCGACAGAAAAGAAAAGAAATGTTCAGCCCAAGTGGTTAGACCAAACCACACAAAAGTGCCTTTGGATTCTGGAAGCTATCAGACAATGGGCCATCATTGGAAAGGCGAATGGCTTAGGAGAAAGAATAAGGAAAAGGAAAAGGAAAAGGAAAACTTAAGGTTAATTAAACTAGAAACTAATTTATTTTTATGTGAGCAAAACTAAGTAAAATAGCCATTAACTTTTTAATATTGATTATCAGGCTTTAGTTGATTTATGCTCATTTAAGTAAACATTACAAAATCCTGATAGAATTTACTGCATCTTAACGATCCTTAAAAGTCTAGAGTTCTCAGCAAAGATCCGTTTTCTCATTAAGTAAGCTGGGATGGGGAATCCCAAGTAAGAAGGAAAATCCGCACTAAATATAAGATGAGTAAGAGCTGAACTAAGATTGCCATAGCGTGCTTGTTGAAATCTAAGAAAATGTATTTCTTCTTGGTCTTGTCTCTTAGAACTGTACGTTTTACTTAAATACGAATTTGGGATTTAAGTACAAAATGTATTGAATTATAAAATCTAATTTTCAAAGTACAAAACTCTAGACTAAAGTACGAATTATCTCGACTTTTCTGCGTCTCAAAGTCAAGAATTCCCAGCTTCTTAAGATCAGCAACTAAATTACTAGTATCTTGATTATATTCGACCTATATTGATTTTTCTCAGAGCCTTAAAATTAACAATTTGCACTTTCAATGAAAAAGAAATTTCTTGATTTATTTCGAATCTTCTTTGTTTAGTCTCTCAAGAAAAAACATAGAACTTGCAGTATCAAAAGATCAATGGGCCAGAAAATACTAGTCAATGACGAAATTTTTTAGATTTCCTACTGCGAAATCCTCCAATTCCCCAATTTACAGTTTAGAATGTAGTTCAGTAAGTCTGGAATTTTCTAACTTTAATACGGAATTTTTAACTCAAATTTCTTTATTTTAATTTCTGTGTGTCTCAGAATCTACAATATTAATTTCAAAACTAAAACATGCCTGATCTGATTCAGGTATGTAGCTCTTGATTCAAGTACAGTATTTATTGGTTTTTCTTTCAGTTTATGAGAACTTCAATTCAGATCAGTACGAAATGCTTAAATCAAATTTCATTATGTTTGTTCTCGGATCTAAGATTTTAGAAAATTAGTTTCCAATCTAGAAAATTTCTGACTTAACAAAGTAACTCTTGATTCCAGCTCGGTACTTACTGATTTTTCTTTCAGTGTCTCAGAAGTTTCAGTTTAGATCAGTGGAAAATTCTTCATTAGTATTCCTTATTCTTCTCTTAGTATCTCAGAATTTGGGATTATCAGTTTGCAAATTTCATTAAGCCAGAAAATCTTGAATTTTAATACAAAAATTCTTATTCAAATTTATTGAATTTTCCATGTTTCAGAATCAAGTCAAATTTATAAAAGTTCCATAAGCCACAATATGTTGAATTTAAGTAAGAAATTCTTGATCCAAGTGCCAGATATCTGGATCTCTTCTCTCAGTGTCTTAGAATCGAGAACTTTTAGTTTCTATAGATCAAATACTTAACATTTTTTTTTAAGTTCCTCAGAGTTCACAAAAGTTTGACTACTCATAAGTTTATTGAGCCGGGAAATTCTTGATTTAAGTATAAAATTCCTTAAAAATGTCATAAAAGATGGATATGCTTAGCGCAATTCGAGACTATTTGAAGAGCTGTTTTAAGGTCTGGGTGTAAATCTCTACCAATTGTAAATAGTACAGAAACGCTTTCAGCTTTTTAGATTATAAAGGTTATACCAAAGTCGTCCGTTTGTCTCTCCGTCTGTACTAACACCCAGATCGTTTTCACTTTGGGTCTGAAACTAATTTTGATATGTTTTTGAACCTCCCATTTTGTTATCGAAACTTAGTCGAGTAGTTCTTAAATATAGAAGTTACGTTCTTAGGGAAACTAAGGTCTCATTTCTTTCCCCATTTTATTTGAGCAAGCTAAGAACGGTTCGTACCAAAAAGAAACGCTTGTTTTTACTTTAAGAACAAAATTATTTATTTTTTAAAGTTTAATCTCTTGAATTTTTCTTGTAAATTATACATCGAATAACAATTGATTCAAAAGAATACCTAAATGAACAAATGATTCGGTTTAAGCACCTTCCATTAGTATCTCCATCCTCCTTCGAGTTTTTAAAACGGTTTTTTAAATGGCAAAAAAATGAGTTCAGTTCAACTTTGGTGATTGGAGCAATGATTACACTCTCTGACTACCCTCTCCACTCAGCACTCCCATGGCAACATGCAACAACCCTTTGTGGCACGAAAAAAAAAAATAGCACCATAAATAATAAGTGCCTCATTGCACACACACACACACTTCGTGTCCCTACCATTTTCCCTTTTCTGTACACCACACACACCTTCTCGATTAGACTCGCCCGGGTTCAATTTCAGTGAATCAGCAACAAAATGAAGCTTTTTTTTTGTTAAACAAAAACAAAACCAACTAAGTCTCAAAGAATGGCCAACAACAACGAGAGCATTGCGGAGGTCATGCAAAAGGTTAAACTGACAAGATTGACAAGCGGCACCACCAAATGGCGACAACATGGTCGGTCTTGGTGGAAGGTTGCGAAAAGAGCAAACAAATGACTCTCCTCTTTCTGCGAAAGGGGGGGTGTGGTGTGCTGTGGTGTGGGGGGCGTGTAATGGGAACCTTTTTTGGCAACTATCCTATAATTGCGGGATTGCATGTTTCAACTTTGGTATTATTGTGAGTGAGAATTGCAAATTGGTGGTAACCAGGCCCCCAAACACTGGGTAGGAGAGGAGGGTGTGTTATACTTTATATGCAAACTAGAAAAATATAAAATTCCCCCTTTGGTATTTCACTCTCAGCAGCAGCAGCAGCAGCAGTTGAAGACGTAGACACATTCACATTCCTGCCTGCCCCGCCCCGCCCCGCCCCAGGTTTCTTCTGTTCTGTTTGGACTAATTGCATGAGAAAATTCACAAGACCTGATGACGGTTTCTGCTTAGAAGAGGTTTGCCCTTTATCGCTGACATAATTGTTGCAGGTGTCGACGTAAAGAAGGGTTGTATGATTTTGGCAAGACAGTTGGTAGTTTGAAAATAGTTAAAGACAGCTTTGGCATTAGAAAAGAAATTCCTGGCGAGTCTCTTAAAAACGAGAACTAACTATAATATCAACTAAAGAGCATTTCCCTCTTCGACTTGGCCTTTTCCTTCACATATTTTTCCCATTAATTATGTTATGTCTCCCCTTCATCAGCTCTGCAGTTCTTTTTTTTTCCTCTTGCAAATGATGTAAGGGCCAACCTGCAAGCTGCAATAAAAAATATGTTGGAAGCATTTAGCTGCCATTTGGTTGACAACCAACTGGGAAATGCCAGTCAGCCACCTCTCCGCCAGCTCTTCAACTAGGCGGCGGGGAGGCAAGTGAGTCGAATGCACAGCTGTCACAATGTTTTATCATTTAATTTTCATAATAAAAACGAAATCATGTGAACAATGGGCCCAGACCACAGGCACTCGCTCGCACTCCATTCCATGTAATAATCCGCCGAGCCGCAACTTTGGATGCGTGGGCGGACGGGCTTAATGTGATCGAGTTTGTTTGGCTTGGGGATTTATTTGGTCGGGTTCACTGCCGTGGACCAAAAATAACGCAATCCCACCATCGTCAGCTGCAAATTATTATTTAACAGCTTCTTCAGTGCTGTTTTTTTTTTCGGCAAGTGTTTTCGCCGACGCCAAAAAGTGAAAGTGAAACAACTCTTAGAGACTTGACTGCACTTGGGCGTTTGGCGTTTGTATAGTTGCACCTGAACTCTAACTTCAGCTTACCCCGCCAACTCAACAGGTAACAACAACTGCGATTAGTGTTTAGTTTCAGTTTTCTACGAAACTTCAACTCCAATTAGAGTGTCAGTTTAATGAACTGCCAGGCCGGGCTCAGACCCTAGGAGCGAAGTCAGGAGATTACCAGTTGTACGTTTTTATGAGCGCGTCCTTAACCTCTGTGGGATAAGTTCAAAATAATAATAATTTTCCTTTTTATTTTTTGTTGTCTTTTGTTTCTTTTAGGTTATAAGCGAACTGGCGGAGATTATATATACCGCCTTGGACTACAATTTACCAGAGGATGAGGAGTGTCAAATGTCCCAGGAACTTGAGAATCTGTTTAACTATATGACGGGAGATGGTAAGTGATTAGAGCAAAAGCTGCACAAACAATTATATCCTACTCGAAAATAATATTAGTAATAATTTATTGAAAGTTACCTCAAAATCCCCTTTAATATTAAAAAAAAAAACCATGAAAATGTTATTTACAATTGAGTCATGATGACGATAAACGGGCATCCCAACTAATCTTTGCTTCTCGGTCAACAAAAAGCACCAGAAAAAGTACTCTCCTATCGCCCTTACGCGTATGTAAGTCAAGAACATTAAGTGTGTGTAATCCCCGCAGCTTTATAATAAACAACTATAAGGTCAACTTGCATCTCCTGACATGATTCATTATGTGGTGAAATAATTCTAATAGCTGATTTCATTAGAGGGCGACGCTAAATATGGAAATGAGAAAATTTGTATATATAATTTTGTGGTTACGGTTTGATATTTCATGGTTAGAATCTTTAGAGATGAAATCACAAAATCTAGACATCAGGAAACCATTTTCTATTAATTTGAAAATCCTTATTTTAAATTCTAGAAAATGTTTTTTTTTTAACCATATAAACATACTCTTGCTTAATTTTAGAAATCATTTTTTAATTTTTAGAAAAAAACTCTGAAACTAGAAAACACTTTTGAAAAAATGAGGAATCTAAAAATCCTTTCTAAAATCTTCACATTATATTTGTCTGTCCGTCTGTTTCCATGCTATCTTCTCTGTCAGTTTTAGAGCTATCGCCACCCAACTTTGCACGAACTGGCCAGATCAGATGGCTATAACATATAGCTGCCATAGGAACAATCGGTGAAAAACTAGTTCTAGTGAAAAAAACTTTTTTGTTCTTAATGCAAACGTCTCCAACCTCCGTATTTACAAGTTTTTAATGCATTTCCTTGATTCTGCTAAGTTTGGTCCAAATCGGACATCTATATAGTATAGCTGCCATAGAAAAGTAAGGTTAGAAAAATAGTCATAGTAAGAAAAACTTTTTTGTTTTCAGTGTAAACCTCTTTAAAATTGGCATATATTTATTTTACAAGCTTTTACAGAATTCTTTAAAGTTTTGTCAAAATCGGATGACTATAGTTTATAGCTGCCCTAGAAATGACCGGCTGAGAAACTAGTTTTAGTGAGAAAAACTTTTTTATTTTCATCGAAAACTTCGCCAAACTTCGTATCTCTTAGTTTGCTATGCATTCCAATGATTCCACTAAGTTTGGTCGTAATCGAACATCTATTTGGTATAGCTGTCATAGAAAAGTAGAGTCAGAAATGTAGTCTTAGAGAGAAGAACTTGTTTGTTTTCAGTGTAAATGTCCTTCAAATTAGTTAGGAAGTCGTGCTGCTAGGGAGTACACACTTCGGTCGGGCGAACGTTAACTTTCCTCTATTTTTTCTATTTTTCTAAAAATCAGAAACCAGGAACTGTTATATAAACGTTTCTAAAATCATAAATATGTTTTAATAAAAATATATTCTTTCTGTTTTTTAACAAAAATAATCTTGTAAATAGGAAAAAATGTCTCGAACTAAGAAAAACCGTTAGTTTTACGAAAGTCTTTGTCCTTTTTATTGATATTCAGAACTGTTTCCACTTCCGAGTGAAATTAAAAAGAAAAACATATCCGAGTGGAATAGAAACCAATTTTCTTTTCAAAAGAATGTTTCTAATTGTTATAGGTTTAAGGACCGATTTCTCATCTTCTACATAGCTGCTATAGATCAGATAAACTAAGATTTTGCTCTGTTATTTGACAGAATCTCTATGTAGTAGATTAGAAAATGTCGCTAAATCTTTTTCTTAGTGTACTTTTAGAAAGATCTGCTGTTGTCTTGCTCTTTTGTTATAAAAAAAAAGTAAAAGAATCGGAAATGCTTAAACTTTCAACGGACAAGTGCGTTACAAAAGCAATTAAGCTGTCGGTGCTTTGGTTTAGAGTTAATCGACTTGTTTCATATACGTTTAATGATTTTCCAAGATCAACAATTTATGTGGACTTTTATTGTATGAAATTGAATGTCTAGACAGCTGAAACAGATAAATGGCTTTTCCAAACTCGATTTGCAAAGTAATTGTTATGAATTTAGTTATGATGACAACATCGTGTTTAAATTCAGGGACACCCAATTCTGATTTCATTTTTATATATTTTTTTCTCCCTTTCAGAAAATGATGAAGACTGCATCGATGAGGGCATCGACGAGGGCGATAAGCGCTGGGATGATGAGGCCGAGGACGAGCGCAACGATACCAAAGAACTAGAGCACATAATCGAGGTGAGTTACACAAAAAGCAAATCATGCAAATTCAAATCATGACTCACCACTTGGGGGGTGCGCCATATACAGTTGACCTTTTGACCAGGCTTCATTTTTGCTCCATCTTTGTTTTTGGTGGGAAAGAAACTTGTTTGGCGCACGTTGTGCCAGCTTTCAGCTTTCAGCTTACAGTTACGACGAGTATCCAGCAGATACTCGGATACTTGCTGCGCGTATCTGTAACGCGGCTAACCGCAACAAACTGGCTCAATTGCACTGGTTCTAGATTTGCAATTGCTGCTCGATGGGATATTAAATAACCAAAAAATAATAACCATAAAACCAAACGATTTCGTAATAGGAAATTACAAATCTCGATTCCGCGGGATTTCACAGCTAAATGCGTTGTAGGTATTCTGAGTGATCAAGTGAGCCAAAGATCACGATCAATTGGTAATTTGGCATTGAGGCGTGCGATAAACAGTAACCGTCCGCGGTGGTTGTTGTCAGTTCTGTTTGAATGCATATTTCATGGCGAATGGGAAGCCGTCTCTAATGAGCCACTTTATAGAATTGACACATTACTGTCAGGCAACACTGAGCACATACACCGGCATCTTCTTTCAATTGCTTTTTGTTCTGCTGGTTGTTCAAGTGGTGCAATTTATTGCACCTGCCTGACGTTTTTTACACCTGAGTGGAAAGGTGGTTTGATTTCTGAACCAAATCCCTCACCAATGATTTATCTAATACTTCCCTTGAACCGGTTCGGAGATCGAACCTTTCTTTGAAAAAGCTTGAACTCTTATCTTATCTCTATCCCCATTCTTCTTTCCAGACCTGCCGCAATCACATAAAGCCCACCTTGCCCGAGAATCATTACAAAGCCGTGTGTCGAGCTTTGGTGACGGAAAACATAGAATTACGCGTATTTCTGCAACAAGTCCTAAACAATGGTAAGCCCTAACATTTCGTCTGCATCCCTGCATCAATCCCTAAACCAATCTTTTACAGGTGCTGAGAAGCTACTCAAAGCATCAGAATCATCTCAAGCCACACAAAAAGAATTGGCGAAGCTGGGCTTCAATGATTGGGTAAGTCACTCCGAAGCCAACTGCCAACTGTTATGTAAGCCACCGCTAATGGAATTTAAAGTGGCCCGGCGCACCTCTTCGAACCACATCAACATCATCATTATCATTAACCAGATCACGCGCCATATTTTTGGTTTTCCTCAAGTGAACCCATTTCATGCTTTTTGCCAAATTAAATTCACTTTTTTCATTCCATTTCAATAATTGGCCTGCGGCGCAGACATTCCTAATGAGTTTGACCCATATGCGAATACCTTTAATGGTCTCTAAAAAAATGTATTTATATATGTCGAATGACCTTTGGTTTGTAGGAAAATGTCAGGGTCGAGAGCAGCGGAGGAGTCCAATCAGCACCTCCACAAAAAAAATTCATAGAGACACACACGCAAATTGGCCAAACACGCAAGCCAACACATGAGAGTATGAGCCAACATTTAGATCAGAGTTTAGTAGTGGAAAAATTAAAAAACTTAAAAATGAATTTCCTGTATTTAAGTTTATTTTCCTTTTAATTTGAATTTTCATATAAATTTGCATTGCCCGTGTTTAGGCCTTAGATTAAGGCAACTGCACTTCCAATTGACCAATTAATTATGCGCACACACACACACACACACACAGGTGCACAAATTAGCTGCGATAGCCCAAACTACTTATTGATATTGTTGTTGCGAAATGTAAAGTTTTGATTAAAACTTTTGTCTTATCAATAACAGCAGAGGTTTTTTTTTTTTCATTTGATAAGATTTCTTTTGTTTCCACTTTTTTGCAGCCCATTCGCTTTATTTAAACTTTTGGCCATTGTGTGTGTGTCTCTCTCTCTCTCTCTATTTTTAAAAGAACTGTTTATAGTCAGCGGTTCTGTCGATTTCTTGGAAGTCAACAGCCTTCAGAATGTCACACGATGAATTTTGAACAATTTTTGACCGGAACAAGGTACCCACGCCTTAAGAAGGGCACAGCCGAGTTAATCTTCTGTCGGGGTTAAGCAGAACCAAGTTAAATGTGGATCGTGCCCTAATTTTAACGATTTATTTTGAAATATTGGAATCAAGATTCTTAAAAAAAGAGTCAAAAATCAGGCTATAGCCATGCGTGTAGTGTTGTTTTAAAAAAAAATAATAAACTGCCATAATAAATATAGGTTGAAAATCCGAACATTGTAGGAAAATAGTTGAAAATTATTTAAAAGTAACTCTAATTCGGATTCGAAATCATTAAACTCTTTACCAGTGCTGCAATGTAATCATTACTTCGCTTATTTAATTACTTTTCATTACAATAATCCCGATTTTACAGACAATGTAAAGACAATTCTTGACAACTTTACGTTTTGTAGTCGTAGATTAAACTTAAAATTACGATTATTCATTGATTATTTCAAACAGGGCTGCAAACCGGTTTTGAACCGAACCGGGTCGAACCCGTAATTCCGACTTTTTTTTTACTATGAACTGAACCTTGAACCGAACCTCTTTAGAAATTAAAGGTGAACCCGAGCCTGTTCCGAACCCAAAATTTCGGTTCGGTTCAACAAAACTGACACAAAAATTTGACTTGACTACCGACTTCATTTGTTATTAAGTGCGATTGACTCCTAAAATGGGCAGGGAAGCGGGAAAAAATCTGGCAAAATGACTAGATTTCCTTAAAAAATCCCTACCCATAACAGTCTCTGTCTTTAAAGCTCCTGGACTCTAAAGCTCCTTGAATAATTTTAAAAAGCAAGAGACTAAAATTATTTTGGTAATATTTTTCTATGAAAACCACGAAATGGATTTTCACTAAACTGTAAATTATATATTGAATATTTCTATGTTTTCTATCAACCAATTCCGACCCAAAAACCACTCGGTTCCCATATAATTTGGGAAGTTTTTAGATCGAATGCTGTTTTTAAAACACATAGAAGACAAATATTAGTAATGTTGTATAAAGCATGGACTGAACCAAGGTTCGAACCAGAACCTTCTCCCAAAAACCTCGAACCTAAAATTTCCGAACCCTAACCATTCAATAATTTGGGTTCGAACCAGTGTACCGGAGGTCCGAATAATTTTATTGGTTTGCAGCTCTGATTTCAAACTATAATTACTTTTACAATTACTTGAATTGAATACTGGAATATTACGAATATTCATTGATTATTTTAAACTAAATTTACTTTTACAATTACCTAAATTTTTTTTAGTAATTTTTTTTTTTTATTCATGTAATTATAGGTGAAAAATGTGATTTTTATTATTAACTATGTTCGGATAAACACCAAATTTGATAATGCGAAAAAATATTTAATGGAATTGTGACCCTTTCTTTTCTCTACAAAGCGGGCATTTAACTTTTAAAGCCATATGTTTAAGAATGGAGCTGGTTTATTTAACTACAATTGGGTGATTATTTTAAGCATTGGATGTATGAGCCTTCCGACTAGTCAATTTATTCAGTTTACACCTAGAACTACATTAAAAGCTCTACATTTCAAGCACAATTACTCAATAATGCCCCTTAATAGGTACAATAATTCAAGTAATTGTAAGAGTAATTACATTTTCTAATAAGATCGACTAAAAATTAACTACTATGCTGACTTAAAAATCGGACAAGGATATGCTTAGACGATTTTATTGCTGAGCACATATCAGGCCTCCAAGAGTGCCCATCCAAGCAAACCCTCTTAGGTAATCTCCTGCCCTCAAATTAGCTCCTACTCAATTGTAGGCAACATTTCCTTTATTAGCATTAGGCAAATCAACGTTTTTAAGTAATTTCATCAAGCATATCCAAAACATAGACTGCATTTTCCCAACAAGCAGAAAAAAGGCTGTCCGATGTCTCGCTTTGGTGCTTGCCCTGATGAGATGCTGATGCTGTTGATAATAAGCTGATACACTGCACCAAAAACCAACAAACTCACATGTGAAATAACTCATGCCACAAACAGCATACGGAAGCATCAACAGTGTGGGTGATGGCAGAGGCAGAGTAGCCTGATTGCAGTAATTGAAGCGTATCTTGGCCCTCCTCTATTTTGCATGTTTAATGAGTTGTCTCAAAATTTATAGCTGCCAATTGAGTTTTTAGAGGGTTGGGGTGGGTGAGCGTGAAAGTGAACATAACTCCTGGCACACCCATCTCATTGTGTGCTAAATAGGCTTCCTGTCTGGTTTAGCCTGCCGCCTGCCGCCTGCATACATGTTACTTATACGCACAGTTAGCCTGCCGTGCTGCTGGTAATGAGCCACAGCAGCGGCGCAGGCCAATTGGTTTTAAATGATGAAGTGAAACACAGCGGGATAGACAACATTATGATTGCAAATTAAATTAAAATATTCGTAACGGGGCACAAAGTGAAAAGTGAAACGTGAACTGTGGTGGCAATTTCCTACTTAGATTCACAAGATTCGAGTATTTCTTTCATTTTGATAGTAGTTTTTTTTTGTTGCGGTTTGAATTTGAGGTGTGGAGAACTTTGACAGGAGAGCGAAGAGATGAGGATTAGAGTTGATTGATATCTAAAAATTGTAGAGACTTTAAAAACACAAAGTTGTTACTGTCCCTCTCGACTAACTAAGTGAATTTTGAGTCAACCGGTAGTCCCCAAGCTTTTAATCCATTTAATAAAGCTTATTATTAATATTTTTACATAGTAGAAACTTCAAAAACACAAATTTTGTACTGTCCCTCTCGACTATTTAGTGAATTTTGAGTCATACTGTAGCCTCCAAGTTTTGAATCCATTTAATAAAGTTTCTTACATTTTTAAGATAAACTTTTTCGGACATTTCACCCACTTTGGGATATTACGAAGGTCAAATGTAATATCCCAAGTTAACCTGTTGATTGTCGATAGCTAGTCAATCGTGTTGAGAAATTATTAATTCTATTTTATTTGTAGTTTGTTTCACTTACATAAAAAATAACCAAAACTGATGATCAAAATTTATAATTTCTTAGATTTGTATATCTAATTTTTCCCTACTGTTTTCCCTTTCTATGTTTAGGCACGCTTTTGGGTGCAGGTGATTGATGAGCTACGCCGCGGCGTACGTCTGAAGAAGAGCAACTATGAACGCACGCCCATCGAATATGAGTTAACGCCCTACGAAATCCTAATGGGCGACATACGAGCCAAGTAAGCTTTTTCAACAAAATGAAGAAAATTTCTCCCATTTTCTCCAACTTTTTGCTTTCTGCCTACAGAAAGTATCAATTGCGCAAGGTGATGGTGAATGGTGATATACCGCCGCGTGTCAAAAAAGATGCCCAAGCCATGATCTTGGAGTTCATTAGGTCACGGCCGCCATTAAAGAAGGTGTGTAGCTAGAAGCCCCCAACCCAATACCACAACCACAACCCAATTTCCCCTCAAAATTCAATTGGTTTTTTTTTTTGTACATTTTCTATGTATATTTTATTAAATTTTGAAACATTAATAATTGTGCATAACATCTGCTTATTGTGTCATTCTGTGCGACAGGCCTCGGAGCGTCAGTTGAAGCCGCTCGTGAAGTGTACACCCTCGCCACGAGAACAACTAATGGAGTCCATACGCCAGGGCAAGGAGCTGAAGCAGATTACACCACCGCCCGAAACGATACCATCGAGAGTGGGATGTGAGTAGAAACCTAGGAGTATAAGTTCGGGGAGAGAGAAACTTGTTAGCCGCGAAACTTTTCACCGCACTTGCCATTTGGCGGGCGCAGCGCGCATGCCAACATAGATCAAAAACGGCCACATTTTCCAAATCCAATCCCCTCGGCCCGCACACTAAAAGGAAGCGTGCAAAATTGTGACACACAAAGATAGCGACAACGTCGAAGACATGCCAAGCCATGAGGCACGACAACAACCTCACCTCAGACGATGTTTGTTTGTTGGTTGGTTGGTTGGTTTATTTGTGTGTGGTTTTATTTTCCTTCTTTTTTTTTTGGTTTTGTGGGAATCTTGTTATTAAAGCTGATGCAGCTGTTGGCGAAAAATCCAAACCCCAAAAAAATGTTTTGTAAGTAACAAAAATTACACTTTAAGCAGCATTTCTGAATTTAATTACCCATGAAATTTGAACTAGAATTCCCCATTTAAAATTAAAGAAGTAAAAGTAATTTATTGAAGTTTTTCCAGTCCCACAAATCAGAACATTGGCAGATGTTGTTTACAGCAGCTTTGATTAAGTTGTATTTTTGTCTAATTCCCACTTGAATGCCACGCAGTTTGACATTCAAGTGGTCCGTTACAGTTTGAGATTCAAGTGAGCCGTGTTTTTTGGCCGGCCAAAAAGTAGGCAACAAAATGTTGTAAGCTGTAAAACAAGTCTGGTCTGGGCTATACCCTTGCAAGAGGGTATATTGAAATAGTCCAGATGTTTGCAATGCACAGAAGGAACCATTTCCGACCACATAAAGTATACATATTCTTGATCAGCATGACGAGCTGAGTTGATTTAGCCTTGTCCCTCTGTTTATATGCTATCTCCTCCTTCTGTTTTAAAGCTATCGCTACCAAACTTTGCACGAGGTCTTCTGGTACACATACGCTGCACATTTGTCGGAAACGGTCGGATCGAATGACTATAACATATACCTCTCATAGGTACGATCAGTCGAAAAATTAGTTCTAGTAAGAAAAACTTTTTTGTTTTTAATGCAAACATCTCCAAACTTTGCGTTTCTTAGTTTGCTATGCATTTCCATAATTCCACCAAGTTTGGTCGAAATCGGACATCTATATAGTATAGCTGCCATAGAAAATTAAGGTTAGCAAGATTGTTTCAGTAAGAAAAACTTTTTGTTTTTAATGTAAACCCCTTTAAAATTGGCATATATTCATTTTACAAGCTTTCACACAATTCTTCAAAGTTTTGTCAAAAGCGGATGACTATTGGTTATAGCTGCCATAGGAATGATCGGTCGAGAAACTAGTTTTGGTGAGAAAAACTTTTTTGTTTTCAAAGAAAACGCCTCTAAACTTAGTATTTCTTAGTTTGCTATGCTTCTTCATGATGCCTCTAAGTATGGTCGAAATCGGACATCTATAAAGTATAGCTGTCATACAAAATGTAATCTTAGCGAGAGAAACTTGTTTGTTTTCAGTGTAAATGTTCTTCAAATTAGTTAGGGAAACATGCTGCTGGGTATACAAACTTCCTTTACTTTTCAAAGGAAACGAATTTATTTTGTTTGTGTTAGTGACTGCTCCAGCATTAGGTGCTGTTGGGCAGCTCTGCTTAATGCCTCAGAGATTCTGACTCAATTTATGGTATGATTTTATGGCAGGTCACGCGAGACGCTTAATCGTCAAGTGAGCTGAGAAGCTACTAAATTTTTGAAAACACACGTTTTCGGCTCATTTAAAGAAGGGATTTTAATAGGCCAGTATATGTTTCAGTTTCATATCGAAACGATAAGTTTGCAAAATCGAACATAATATCAACGTAGCAGTTTGAAACAAATTATTAAGCCTACTGTAAAAACTGGTTTAAAGTAGAGGCTATCAAAGTTTCATTGAGGTAACTCTCTTACATGTCCCTTTCATGGACCACCCTTCATCAGACGTCATCGCAAACCACCCTCTACAACAATGACGTCACAAGCTAGACAAAACAAAAACATTAAATGCAACTTTTCTCAACTCTCAGCGGTTGCTCTCTCTCTCTCTCGCTTTTCCCCGCATGAGCGCATGAGCGGAACGCATGAGATTGGAAACAGCTTTTGGGGCACGTTGAAGCTACTGCTTGTTCAGTTGACAGTTTCGTGTGGAGCCTCGGCGCTGGCAATTCTACTCGGCTGAGTGCGTACACTTTTGTTGTACTTAAAACGTGGAGCGGCCTAAATCATAAATCATATATGATTAAATGACTAAAATAAGTACAAGAAGTTAGACTAGATGTTTAAATAAAAGTCAGCTGCCAGTTAGTCATTCAACCTGCAACTTCCACCCTGCTGTGAAACAAACAAACAAACCCCAATAGTCCACCCCGTGGGGTTGGTAATACCATTTCCATTTCCATTTTTATGGATCGATAGCCTCAATGCAACCGTGTAGAAGGAAAAACAATGGAGAAAAGTGAAAAGTGAAGTGGCACAACAACCAACAGGCAGCCCAGGTCAGACATGTGGAACCTTTAAGTTCGGAATACACAAAATATGGATACCAAATTGCCAATGCACAGTGCCAAGCGCTCCACGGCTGCCTCAGTGTTCAAGTCGCATCACATGGTGCGGGATGTGGATGTGGTGGATATGGCCAGTGATGCCTCGCTCTATTGTGGCAACGATGGGGAAACGGCACCGCCCCAACCCACACCGCGACCAGCTCCACGTGTGTCAACCAATCCGCCAACACCCAAACCGCGTCAGGCCCTCAAATCATCCAAAGGTAATGCCCAGAAAATGGTTTTTACTTTTGACCTGGTTTCAATTCAGTGCTAGGGAAGAGAGCGGGGGAGGGGGGTTAAGCAAAAAGGGCCACCACCTGCCCAAGGCAACTTATGTGCTTAAGGAGTTGTTACTTGACGCAATGCTTCATTATGATGATGACTTTGACTCGACTCTCAACTTGACTCCAACTGCAGTGGATGTGGTAATTGCTGCATGATATGTCTGGGGAACGAACTGCTCAAGTCATTAAAGTCATGAAGAAATAGAAAAGGAAATGAGGAAAAATAAGAAGTGCAGATACACTTACCAAAGCTAAAACTTTGGACTATAAATTACATATTAGAATGGTGCTTAAGTCTCATTTGATAACTGTTTATACTCTAAAAATGGCTTCAAATGAAAATGGAGAAGCTGCAAGCCAAATATAAGTGTGGCATAGGAAAAATGTTCATGAACTCCTCTCATTCAAATATTATAAAAGTTTATTACACAGGTTTATGCATAAAAAACCAGCTTTTACACCAAAAATAGCAAGCTTTCCTTACGCACACTGAACTTAAATCAACTGTGCGATTTCCCCCCAGCTCTTCATACGGTCAAACGATATTTGGAGAAACGTGTGCTGAACGAGTTTTGTTTACATTTTGAAATAAGTTGAAACAAAGTTAAATAACGATTAACCCAAGAATATACAATTTTCTTTGGTTTAAATATGAAATAGTAATATGGAATGAAAATTCTTGATCCAAAAGCGAAATTCTTGATTCAAGTAAGCTTTTTTGATACTGTTTTTCATGATTCAAGACCTTCAATACCTGAACCAAATACGAAACATTCTCAAAACATTTGGTTTAAGTGTAGAGATGAATCTATCTTGAATCAAGAGACCCAAACTCCAATCAAACAACAGTCTAAAATCAGTTCTTTTTTATACTTTTTTTTGCTTAAATTTATTTCATAAATATTGGTTGAATTTTGATGTTGATATTTTGTCAAACCATATATCAAGTTACAGTCAGTCCAACTGTCGTCTCTCACTGCCAGTAATGTCATAACTGCTTGGGAATTTCAAAGCAACAAGAGTGCAAAAATCGCCTCTATCCCTTTTTCCAAGTGTTTCAATGTTGGGCTTCAACCCATTGTTGTCACTGTTTCGGCTTAATGTGATCCTGAACGGCTTTATTTTACATTTCACACAATTTTTCACACAAATTACTATACCACATAGCTGCCATAGGAATGATCGGTCGAGTAATTAGTTTTAGTAAGAAAATCCTTTTTGGGTTTCAATGAAAACGCCTCCAAACTTTGTATTTCTTAGTTGGCTATGCATTTCCATGATTCCACTAAGTTTGGTCGAAATCGGACATCTATATAGTATAGCTCTCATAGAAAAGTAGAGTCAGAAAGGTAGTCTTAGGGCTGTTTTCTGATATTCTACATAGAGCTATCTATCTGTCACATAAACCTACAAATATCAAAGCAAAATCTAAGCTTATCTGACACATAACAGCTATTTGGAAGATGAGAAATCGGCCCATAGTGAGAATATCTTGCTCGTTTTCAGTGGAAATGTCCTTCAAAGTAGTTAGAAAAACCTTCCTTCAAAAGTATACAAACTCCAGTGCGGCCGAACTTAACTTTCCTCTATTTTGTAATATCCCTTATTGTATCAGTTTAACGCCAAATCCGAACGGCAATGTTTGAGAAGATTTTTCTTGGCTGGATACTTCAAAGCTGGGTCTCGTAGCTAGTGAAGTTGACCGGGTGTGTACGATTTTGTAGAAAAAACTTTGTCATTAGATGTCACACACACTACCCGCTGCACCACACTTATAGGTAAGCAAAATTAGTGCTTTTCTCCCAGGAAAAATAGAGGCCTGTCAGATAGCTGCTATGTGCCAGATAAACTTGTAATTTACTCTATTATTTGAAAGCTAATGTGACAAAAAGGGCTATGTGGAAGATGTGAAATCATCCTTAACACATCTCAAAACTTTCCTTCCAGCCCATATACCCTTCTCAGTCACTGAAAATGAATCATTCGATATGTGATAGCTCCCAAACCCCAAGGCCAAAGGCTAAGACATGTTTATGCCACCGGTTAAGCCTTACGTTTTCTTTGATTCTCTCCACAAAGCGTTGCACAAGCTGAACATCAGATTCAGTGTTGATTTCCGTAAGTAGAAGCATTAAATGCGTCAGGTTTTAACGGTTTAGTTTAATGGCGTTGACATCAACAACAACAAACAAACGATTTCCCACTTTAGAGAACCCGACGTCTTCTCTCCTAATTGCGCAATGAGGTGGCCAGAAATCAGGTTTCGCCTTAAGACAAACTCCCATAGCAGCCAAGTAACACCATTTACTTTATATAATCTAATCAAAGGCTGTCGCTCGCTCGTTCGCACAAACACACAATGCCCTGATTTTCCCAGACCACTAATATGACTTTCGCTTGAATTTTGTTATTCTGCAGTGCTTCCAAATTCCAACTCTACGCTGTCACGATCCGGACAGCGGCTCATCAAAGTGGATTTCTCAAAGTTGCAGGTGAGATGACGACACATTCGACAATTCCCTATATTATATTTAAATTTAATTTTAAAACCTCAACAGGACGACGAGCATATCTTCGATGAATCTAGCCTGAGCAGCTCTACAAACTCCAAGCATTACCATCAGCATTTAGCCGAACTGCATCGATGCTCACAGCCCAAAATGCCACCATATCCCATTGGAGGCTATATGATGGCCAATCAAGCGAGACAAGATCAGGCGACGACGGCATCAATGATGCGACCCAGACGCACAAGTGAGTAGACGTTACACATACACTTTTATGGATGAGGTGGAACATTGAGGTGGCACTTTAACAACCGAAAGCACAAAGTGGGAAATGTGGAAATTTAATCAACTATACGTTAGAGAATTGATATGGCGGAAATTGTGTAGAAACTCTGAAATGTAATAGGAATTTTTAGTTGGATTTTTACTGCTGGAAATTGATAGGATCGTTATAAAAAGTACTCAAGAATTATGTATTTTTTTTAATACAAGTTGCTGCATCTCCGAGGTCTCTAGAAGTAGTGAGGACTTTCTAAATCCGTTACCTCTTAAACCTGAACCCAATACACATCTTTTCTACTTGGATAAAGGATCAGCATTAGTCAAGCCAAACTTCATTAGCATAAGTTAAGCCAAACTTCTCATATCTATTCAAGAGTAAGGTCCAGAATTATATGGAAGGGAAACAATGCTTGATAGCATATCAAATGTTTCAAAGAATTCCGATATTATGAACCAAAACCTCAGCTGCCAGTTCTCGAACCGAACCCGCATTAGGGGTTCGAAACTCCAGACTAAAACTTTTGAAAGATGAAAGATTTTAGAAGATTCCAGAGTTGTTTCTTTTAGGCTCAAAAAGTTATAGGTTTCATTCTCTGTGAACTGTGTATGTAACGCTATTATCTATAATGGCCAACTAGGCACCTCCACTCAATTTTCTCATTAGTAGCCCTTGAAGAGTATTACTCAAAGTGTTTGCTGAATCCAAAGTAACCAAAGATTCACAGAGTATATTGAGTTTGTACATTTTCGTTGGCACTTTCGTCGATCTTGACTGATTTACTTAATTGTTTTTAACTAATTCTGAACTCATTTCTTATAAGATCAGATTTTTTTTATAAAAACTTGAAGACTCCATTGGTTTTATAATTACTTAAGACTATATTTAACCAGATGTGGCTTAAGGTTCGACTAAAATTTCCGTTGTATTTGGTTCGAAACGTCTCGAAACCCGCTTTTCGTTCATTTGGGCTTCAATAATCAAATCGTTGAGCATATTAAAATTGAGTTGGATGGCCAATCATTGGATTTATATCCACCCAACATTTGGTAGATAATTTTAACAAAAATCACCTTAGTACGACTTTTTGAAGCCATTTTGATGATTAAAAAGAGATTACTATAATAAGCGGTTTAAGGAGAATTCGATAAAGACTTGTACATTTGCTAAAAATATTGTTTATTGAAAGTATTACCCAAAGAAGACACGCCAACGGGTCAAAACTGATCAGAAGAAGGGGCTAAACACGACTCTTCAAGATGAGTCGTGGCTAGGGTACCACTTTCTGCCAACAAAAGTATCATTTATATTTATATGTTTGATGAAAAGTTTTATAAAATTATCGCTGGAAATCAGGGGTGCCCACGGCCTATACGCATCTCAGTTTTGAAGCTATCGATCTGAAGCTTTGCACAGAGTCTTCTTTTTGCAGCATGTTACTTATATATTGGAACAGACCGGATTGGATGACTATATCTCGTAGCTCCCATAGGAACAATCGGTGGGAAAACTAGTTTTAGTATGAACAACTTTTTTCTTTTGAATGAAAACGTCATCAATCTTTGTATTGAAAGGTTTTCTAAGTTCTTTTATAATTCTGCCAAGTTGGATGAAGATTGGCCAACCATATAGTATAGCTGTCATACAAAACCAGGGTCTGATAGACAGTCTTAGTTAGAAAAACTTTTTGTTTTTAATTGTAGTATCCCGAAGTTTTGTTATTGTTTGTTACACATGCTTTCACCTAGTTCTACAAATTTTTGTCCAAATCGGATGACTATATCATATAGCTCCCATACGAACAATACGTCGGAAAATGGGTAGTTGTGGGAAAAAGTTTATTTTTGAAAATATTTTTAGCGAGCAGGGCTGTTTTTTCAGCTGTCTGATATCTCATAAACGTTTCTCAAATGAGACATCAGACAAGTGGAAGGAGATGTGGGCTATTTGAGTTCTCCATAAAGTTTTTTTTTGGACAGCCACCTCACAGTAAACTGAGGTTTTTGTATCTCATTTGAGATCTTGAAAAGTGAGACTACGCCTTAAGTTGTATTGTGCCTTTTGGGTAAGAATTTCCCACTTTGTGCTTAGTTTTTGAATATATATAAAACATTTTATATTAAGCGGTTTGTGTATTATTTTATTTATTTTAATTTTAATTTTTATTTCTTACCTTCTTTTCTGTCCTAAAAACCAACAAAAAAAACCCCAAACACACTTAATTTTTGCAAAAGGTATTTGATCGTTTTTATTTTTCTTCACTTAAAAATATTTCGGTTAATGATTTTTGTAAGCAGATTTAAGCAAAAAACGCACAAAGAACAACACAGCAAAATTAATAACGAAAATCTGGGTTTTGGAAGCACACAACAACACGAAATCTCGAAATACTTGTAAAAAATACTACAAAAAAAAAAGAGAAAATAAAAATTAAATAAGAATACTAACTTTTTGGTTGTTGTGCTTTGACATTAATAAACTTTCAATTACGCTTAAAAAATTTCACTTAAAAAAAAAACCCCCCCAAAAAAAAAACGAACAAAAAACTTAAACAAAATCAAAGCCAAAGTGGAACAGACGCAGCAGCAGCAGCCGCCGCAGCAACAGCAGCAGCAAGCACAGGCCGCGGCACAGGATGAATATCACAGATTCTGCGATAATGCCTTGGAATGTAAATATCTATTTGCGAATTGAGAGTCAATCATGGTTTTCATGACTTCATCACAAATTCAAATCATTCACCAACCACAAATCGCCGCTGCTGCTGACACATTTTAGCCACATTTTTCACTTTGCTTTAGATATTTTTTATTTTTTATCTCAGTTTTATGCCAACTAATCCTTAATTTCCGTCTCTTTTTTTTGCCAGCCTACGATTTGGCCACTCAATGTGAATCCAGGCGGGCGTCCCTGCGTCGTCACACCATAGTGGGCTGCCAGAGCAATTTTGATGAGACCACGCAATCCATGCCTCCCACACGTCCCGAGTCGCGTCAATCGGATGACGTCAGTGGATTACGAGAGGTGGGTAGAGCAGCTCAGCACATCCTAGCATAATTGGCCTTCACACTCTCACTCCCTCTCTCTGTTTTCAGGCTCCCCCCAAAAGTCCTTTGGCCAACCACCATCAGTCTCAGACCCAACCGCAGCTCAACGAATTGACGACGGCCAATTCAACATCCTCCCTGGGCCCATGGAATAAATCCTTTATGGATAAACAAACCTGGATGGAACGTGGTGATGATCGTCTGTCTGTTACGCTGGCAGAGATTGTTCACATACGTTCGGTCATGACCAAAGCCGAACTGGAGGGTTTGCCCATGGATGTGCGTGTCAAGGAGGATGTTGAAAAACGTCGCGTCTGCTTCCTATGCCTGCGTACGCGCTTCTCCTTCTTCGGACCCTGGGGCATACAGTGTAAGCTGTGCCAGCGCACTGTGTGCGCCAAGTGTTATACCAAGGTGGGTGCCTCATCATCAACCGCCTCCTCCATCCTCACTTAACCCAGTCACAACTCTTTGTAGATGCGCATTCCCTCGGAGCATTTCCGTAATGTGCCGCTAGTGCTGATCTCACCTTCACTGCTGTCCAGTCCGGCCAGCTCAAGCACACCCTCACCCTCACATCATGCCCAGCAGGCTCACTGCTCATCGACGGGGAACATAATGGATGATCAGTTTCCCAAGTCGTTGATTGAGCGTCTCTTGCGTTCCGAGTCGGAGAGAAAGGTATGATGAGTTTGTAACCAAGTTTGTTTGATCAGTGTTGATTATTTACTAACTACCCTCTCCACAGACTCGCAGCACAGTGGGCAGTGCACCATCCTCACCCAAAAACCAAAGATCAAACATGAGCACACCCGGCATTAGCCTGGGACCCGGAGCAGCCGCCTCATCATCCTCAACCACGGCCACTGGCCAGGCAGTGGAAGCCTTACACGAGCAAGCAGCCATGTCGGCCTCCTATTCGGGAGCGATGCGACCCACAGTAATGCAAAAGCAACACTACAACAATGCCATGTCCAGAAGCATGGAGGGACCGCGTAGCCTACCCGTGCACAGTCCGGCGCATCGACCGTTGTCGAACAGCAGTACCCTGGACAGGAAGTAAGCACAACCAAAGATTATAAAATTAGGAAACCAAAAAATTAAAACTTAATTTCCATTTCCAGATCCCGTTTCTCGCGAGGCTTTGCCCTGTTCTCCTCGGGCAGTCACCTGGCCCAGACGCAGGAGCAGAAGGAGAATCTGCGCGGCGAAGAGGTCACCGTCTGCAATGACTGTCAGGGTCTGGTGAATGAGATAACCAGTTCGGTGAAACAGAAACGCAGCTCGGCACGGAATCGCACCATACAGAATCTCACCCTAGATTTAACGCCCGTTTGGAAGTAGATGGCGGGGGGAGGGGGGAACTATAACTACTAAAATACATATGGCTTAGATGGACTGTTAAATGTTAGAATGAATGTATAAATTGTATAAATATTGCAAGAGATTCGTTGTCGCTTAAGCGCACCGCCTCCCCCACCACACATATAAGGTAATACCATACGCTATAATATACACAACACACACACACACACACAACTACAATAAGCCATTAATGTATATTAATAATGCTATATAGCCAAGCCGTTGTTTGTAATTGTTTGATTTATGTTTAATGTTTCAATGTTGAATTAAGTCTTCTCGTCTCCCATACATACATATTTATGACAAACGATGCACACAGAACCGAACAATATATTGTATATTTATCAAGATTTAGACATAAACGTAAGATACTCCTCGATCTTGTGCTTGCACAGCTCGTTTCCTATTTAATTCTCTGTTTATGTTTGAATTTCCTTTCGAAATTATCTCAATTATGGCTTAGTTTAGGTTTAATTTTTAAGTGACCTCCGAATGGATTAACTGATCGATTGATATATGTTATAAGTAAACAAATTGTGCACACTTTTTATGTTTCTCCTGTTTTCGCTGCTTTTTGTGACTTGTAAATGCATTTCAAAAAATTTACAAGAAACTACATTAACTTTTTTTTATGGTTTTTAAGTGAAATTTTGTATACAATAAATTAGCTGTTTTTTTTTTTTTTGCTATGATTTAACCACACAACTCACACACACACACAAAGAAGATAGCAATAATTTAAAAATGAAAAGTAAAAAATCAAAATAAAAACTAATACAAAATATCAGTTGGTGCGTTTCCCATAAATCAGTGTTCCCCCACTCTCACGACTCTCTCAGAGAGAAAGAAAACCAGCCACATTTTGTGTCCTCTCTTCTTGAGGAACACTGACATTAAATTTGGCTCTTAGAGCTACTACAATGGTTGTACTGTGGTTCAATGAAAGCGATCAGTGCCCGTACCCAGATGAACCTGAAGAAGACTCTATGGCTCTACTGATTTCAGCTGAAAACGTACCACTTTGAGCACAAGGAATGGTTTAAGGAATATTTGTGGTTTTTTTTCATCAATTTTTGTTTTTATTTTTAGCAATTTCTGGCAATATTTTTGGGAAATTTTGTTCACAAAAAAGTTCATTCCCATTGTAAATATTTGTGTTCGCGAGGTAAATGGAAACATATGAGCTTAATGGATTGTCTCAAAAAAAAAAAAAAAAGAATACATTATTATTTTACAAACTGGGTTTTTTATTTTGCAGTTTTCGTTATTTAAGTAATGAAAAATAGTGGAGATAATTTCGTTTAGCAGGTTTTTTTTTTACAAAAATAAATTAAAAATTCCTCTCATGCTAGTCGATATACATATATGGAGTTATGTATGATTTGTATAACTTTTAGCTTGCTATTCTATTTCCTCCTTTGCTTTCCACTGACTTACTACATGAAATGGCTTAAAACTAAATTGAAGTTAAAACTATCAGAGACTAAGCGCTTGGACGAGTCTTAATCCGCGCGGGCCTTTTTGGAACCATGCTTGTGATCACCGCCGCCGCCATGTCGCTTGCGTCCAAATCGTTTGTTCTTGTTTCGCGAGAAATCACGGCGCTTCTTCATGAAGTCAACGGCCTTGTCCAGAAATTCTTTTTCCTCTTCGTCGGTGGCTTTGCGTAGGGTCAAGGTGATTTCGTCGTTGAATTTCAGCTAAGAGAGAAATTAGTTAATTAATAAAAGGGAAAATATAGCCTTCAATTGGTGTCACACTTCTTACCTTGCAATCCTCCACCTTCTCCAGGTACTTCGCGGCAGCATCCGCCTCGGTTAAACGGACTGAACCCTTGGTATCCCCCTTGTTGAATTCAATGAAGGCTATGTCAAAGTCCTTGACTTTCTCGAAGGCCTCGCGGATCTCCTCGCGCGTGGTAGTCTCTGAGGCTCCATCAAACATCACAATAGCATTTTTCGGCAACTCAATGCCTGGCTCTGGCTTGGATTCCTTCTTGTTCTTGCGCTTTTCGTTCTTCTTTTGGTATTCCTCCTGCTTCTCTTTCAGATAGTCCACCTGCCACTTGAGCAGCAACTCACGTTCTTTGTACTTTAAGTTCTTCTGCTCCAGAAATGCCTGGGCCTGTTGCTTGTTCTCAAAGGTAATGAAAATGCTGCCCTTGAACTTATAAGATTTGGTGGGCTTATCGTAATGCTTGCGCATGGTCAGATTGAGCACCTTCTCGTAGGCGGCGAAGAAGTCCAGCAGCTCACTCATCTGCGAGTCCAGCGGGAAACCCTTGGCATAGGCCGTCCTCTCCTGAATCTCCTTGCGCCGCTCCTCGTTATGCTCGGGTATGGGACGCTCGGGATGACGACGCAAGCTCTGCTTGTCCTCGCTGACCTGCAGCAGACCCTCCTCGGATTTGTTCAAGGCCTCGATGATCTTGGCGAAGTCCGTCTCGAGCGAGGACAAACGCTTGAAGGTGACCAGCACCGAGAGTGGCACCCAGCCGTCCTCGTTTTTGGAAATCTGCTCCCGGAGGAACTTGTCCCGATTGAGATTGGCATCCCCAAAGTAATACTCCAGTTGGCGTATGATGGCGCGCTCCGATTTGCTCACATCCGACTCAGGCTTGGCAGCGAGAGTCTCTCCTTCTACTACTGCTTCCTCTCCAGATCCAGATTTGACAAGTGCCGAATCTTCAGTCTTCTCCTCTTGCTTTGCCTTCTTGGCGGGAGGGGAATCACCGTTCTTGACCTCCTCCTTCTCTTCCTCGGCAGGAGCTATAACTTTTTCAGCAACGTCGGCCATGGCTAATCAATGGAATTTCACAAAAATTGAAGGGAGGCCGAACACGTGTGCGGCGCTAAAACGTTTTTGCCAATGTGAGCTAGCGATAACACGATTAATTTGTGCCACACTTGGAAATAATAGTGTGACCGAAGCGATTAAACTATCGGTACGATTTAATGGAATTTATTTTAAGATAATTGTATTACTTGAACTATAGTAAAACATATAATAAATTTAACAGATAATCTCAACAAATTTACAGATAAATATGTCTTAAATCTGAAGACAGCACATTTATCCTGCACATGGGACAAATTGGGAAATGTCTTACTGCCGTGATAATGCAACTTTTGCAAAAAACATGTCCACATTTGGTTACCATGGGCTCACGACGTCGCACGTTCTCCAAGCACACTGGACATTCGTATGGCTTGGGCTCGCCATTATTGGGACTTTCCAAAGGACATTCCCCACTTGAGGTAAGGTCAATTATTTCCACTGGCTTCACATTGTCGCCTGCTCGGCGATTCCTATGTTGTTCCATGGATTAGTATATTTAGATATTTTAAATGAATTTAGGAGTGAATTTTGTAATGAGATTCTCAAGCGACAGAAAAATCATTATGGCGTACAACGACAAGCACATTGGATGTCCAGAACTTGTTTTTCAATCATCTGTTTGAAACGGCCAGCTCCATATTTTTTCAAATAGAAAATTACACACTTTCTAACACTTGAACTGGTAGGGCTGCCGCGTGACTGATCACGGACGTCGATATGCCATATACGACATATCGATAGCTTTTAGTTAACTCTTCATCGATACCTGCTGTTCGCTTGCAATAGATGTATATAAAATTTCAATTAATATTAAATGTAGCCTTAAGGTGATTAAACTAAGTGAAAAGTGCAATTCAATCAAGGCTAAAGCGGGTAAAGCAAAGTGAAACATTGAGAACACGGTAAACCAAGTTTTTTCCCCTTGCAATTGCAAACATCATAAAAGAGGAAAGTTGATTTCGGCTAGGCCGAATTTTGTATACCCTTGCAGCACGATATTCTAACCAAGACTACTTTTGGGACCTTACTTTTCTATGGTAGCTATACTATGTAGATGTCCGATTTCGATAAAACTTAGTGCAATCATGGAGAAGCACAGAAAACTAGTAAATACGATGTTTGGAGACGTTTGCATTGAAAACAAAAAAGTTGATCTGAACAATTGCAATATGCCCTTTGCAAGGGTATCAAAAGTGAAAAATTAGGCAATATTTGTGTCTCTGTGTGTGTTTTAAAAAGTGTCTAAGTGGTGTTTACATTATTTAACATAACAATTACGCTTACTTCCATTTCCAACGACAACAACAAGCACAAAACAGCGGCAGCTACTACAACAACAACAACTAGAAGAATAACCAAGCCAAAGCAACAAATGTTTGCTGCAACGAATCAAAGTTGAAGGTGAGTTGTGTTAGATGCACAGACTGCGCCCCTAGAACTCGATTGAAAAATGACTCAGACTTGGGCTAGGCAAAGGGTTCCCTGCTCTCTCCTAACCCCCACCCCCCGACCATGTCTATGGATGCGTCAGCAACAACAACCGCAACAAAAATCTCTACTCGTCGTCGTCGTCTGGCTGTTCCTTTGGCTCAGTCAAAGTAATTTCAACACATTTCTGTTGTGGCCCTCCCCCTCTCATGTCTCCCCGGGCTGCCCTCTTGGTCATGCACAAGTGTAATTTATTGCCGGCTCAGGTTGGAAGTGGAAGTGTCTGCCACTTTATGCCACTGCATAATCCATTGGGTCAATATCAGAAGCAATCAAACGGCATTCGTAGTGGTCCTCCTGCTGCTGCCGCTTCACGAAGGCCCCATTTCCTTCTCACCAAATTTTGGTTGAACTCTTGCCAAGAAAAATACAAATTTTTGTGTCAGAGACATAAACACAAAAACTATAAATACCGATTCACTTGTTCGAAATACGTTTAAGCTGTGAGACAAATTCTCAAAAATTCCTACCTGGAATTTTAATTGAATTTTTATAAATATTAATCATAAGCAGGGCTGGAATTTCGAATTTTATTTAAATGTAAACCGATTCTTGAACCGAACCTCTTTAGTATTGAAAGCTGAACCAGAACCTGTTCCGAACCTAAAATGGTGCAAAAATGGTGCACATTTGAAAATTTGAACTTCTGTCTAGCGATTACATCTGTTTTGTGTTTGGTTTTGGGCGACTTAGCCTGTGTTCATTAAGATCCTTGACTCCAAAGCTTTATCAATGATTCTCATTCGACATATTTTTCTACCAAAACCACGAAATCATATTTCCGATTTTCATTTCCAGGGTAAAATTTAGTCGCATTTTTATTTTCCCTTTGAAAAGAATTTGAGTAATTTTTATTTACCCAAAAATGCTATTATCCAAAGACATGCGCCAGAATTTCATCTCGAAAATCAGTTCTTCTTATTTGTTGCTGTTGACCTCAATTCGAAAAATTGGATATTCTTCAAGACTTCAAAGTTCCCATCAGATTCAATAAAATCAAATTATGAACTTCCCACATACAAAAAACAAATGGCTGCACACCCACTTCTAACTCCAACTCTAAATATAGCCAAAAGTAATCAAATTAAATTATGGCCATAAATCTTTTAAATGCAACTCAAGTGGCTTTTGCGCCAGTAAATCTCAAAATCGACGAAGATCAAGCAGGGGCTGGGGATGAGGGTGAGCAACTACTAGATCTTGCCGGCTAAGAAACTGCATCAATTTGGTTTTGTCTTTGCTGCAGTTTTGTTTACATTTAATTTCTTTCCGTTCTTTGCTTTTCTGTGTTTTTGTCGCCAGAGCAAACAAAAATAAAGGTTTTCTATTTGAATAATTGAGTGAGTTTTTTTTTTTCATTTACGCAAATTGCGCACTTCCGGAAGGCATAGGACGACAGTTTGCTGTGTTCCCCAGAGAGAGAGATTGACCGAGAGAGAGAGACACGTGAAGCGTGGGCCGATGGTGCGGGGTTGCACTTCTTTCGTTGGCCTCTTCCATCTGTTTGCTCTGTCCACATTCAACATTGGCGCCATGTGCAAGTTTAATGAATTAATGAAATTAATTTTTTTTTGCTGTGGTTTCTGTCTATGTTTGTGAGCTCCTCTGACCTCTGGTTGCCTCATTCCGATGATGAAATGTGCTGAAATGCAACATAGTCACCACCTACGGAAATTTTATTATTGCTGGCCATGGACTTTAAGCGATTTCAGGGCTGTGCCTCAAATAGTGGGAACATATTTCATTTTAGAAATAAGAAAAATGAACCAAAAATGACGATCTCGAACTAATGAACTATAGGAAGTCGGAGTTTATAAGTTTCGTTGTCATAACTATAAGATAAAAGGCCACAGTTTTACAGGAATTCAATTCAGCTGTTTGGCAAAGATTACCGAAATTTTTTTTTGGAAATTCAATAGTTTTCAAAATCATAATATCAAAATGAAAATTTAAAGATTTTAGGTTATTTTTACAGTCCTATGGGAGACACTAAAAGTATAAAACTATTTTAATGCTAACTTTGATTAGACACTAACATTCTTCCATCATCCACGACAATTGAACAAGGTATAGTCAAAGCTCGAATTAAGTACTAAATGGAAAATTCTACAACAAATTTAGTTAATATTATCAGAACACTGGATGCAAACTGTTCGGAAATAAGATCGGGTTCGGTTCAGCCTTCTTCAAAAGGACGCTGGTTTGGTTTGAGATTCGGATGACTCTATGTATATTATATGACTGCCATGGGACCGATCGGTCGGAAAATGGATCAATATTATCGTATTCAACTCGAACCTTGTATAGGCTTATAGGCAATATAGGCTTTTAAACAGATTTTTCAATATATGGTCGAAATTAGTATATCAAAACGAGCACTTGCAAGTGTATCAAAACTGCGAAACAGATGAAGTTAGCGTAGAATTCTCGTTGTTAGTGCTTTTTTGATTGAAAAGAAAACATCGATAATAAGAATTATTTTGCGAAAACTCTCACATATTTTGGATCTGAATCTATTTTGCGAAAAGAATGCAAACTTTTTATAGAGATTTACTTGTTTCTTTCTAGATAATTCCCTTCCCTTGTATAAATTGTACACCTACAAACAAAAATCCATTGTTAAACTGAGTGGAACAGGTGAAATTCCGCATATTTTCCTGATTATGTACAAGGCGTATATATGTACTTTGATTCTAAAGGCCGGTCCGGTTCAGTCCGATATTCTTTCTAGTTCGCCAACGATTACCAAAGTCATAAACATGCAATGTTTCACAAAATATTTTTATGAGTTTTTTCAAAACACAAAAATGACAACATTTTCTCAATGAAAAAATCTACAACAGCCCCTTCCCTTTTGGAAAAATTAAATGGGAGCATTCCCTGCTTTTTTTTTTGTCATGAAAATAGGCGATGTATCCGGCTGAAGATTCACACATCTAAGTATATATCGTTATAAATATATATGCACGATCATCTCTCTGAGAGAGAGAGGAAGAGGGAGAGCCCAGTTGTCGCCATATTCTTTTGTATATTTTGTATTCTGTCGCCTGGTCCGCAGTTTCGTTAAAGCAATGAACGCGTGCGGTGCAACTTTTAAGAGTGAAATAAGCGAAAACGGCAAATTTTCGTACAACAATTTATTGTTGAAAAAGTATATAATATAATTCTATGTATACATATCTCATATATATTTTGAAAGTGGCCCAAAGGCATTCCTCTCCTTATCTCTGTGTGTGTGTTTGTGCAACAAAAAACGTGACCTTGTCGAGAGGGAAATATTCTCAAAGAAAAACCGCATAAAATGACAACTTAGAAAATGCCCAGGAGTCTACAAATGGAACTACAATACTTTGTATTTTATTTTGCCAAAAACTATACGAAATAGGTCTTTTGTATCTATACTAGACATCGCCCGTTTCGACCATATGGAAGCAACGCGTCAAGATTTATATTTTCGTCACATTTTTCTCAGTATTTTTAGTACTTTTTGGCCAAAATAAAAACATGTTTTTCATATTTTTGTGGTTATTCATTCATTGCAATAACGAACAAGAAATGTGATTAATCTATATACGATAGTCAGGCTCATTTTTGTGTGTTTATATAGGGCTGTTCGAGCGTGTCTATAAGTGGAACTATACTTTTTTAAATCGGATACAAAAATAATCAAAACTCAATAGATTGATTATCACAACATCGAATTGCTATCGCTTGCTTCCTTTGGAAAGAAGTGTTCCACTCTGTGAAGCCGTTACTTCTGGAAGACAGGAAGAAGACCCATTTTTTAGCGTTTCTCCTGAGGATGAAAAAGTCTCTTCTGACTTCTCTCTCTTCTTTTTTCTAGAGTTAAGAAAACGTTTCCTCTTGAAACTGTGAGAGATAACGCTTTTCTTGATGCAGTTAAAAAATCGTTTCTTCCTGTAGAGAAGAATACGTTTCCTTCTATCGTTAAAAGACAGTTCTAAAATGGTCGATAGGCCGATATTCGGAATCTGTTGTTGAGAACATCAAATGACTTAACCGCTGTTCATTTCGAGCAACAAATTAGACCGGCAGTTGGTTAACCGGAACTGTTGAGAAAGGACTGCTTCGGATCTGTAGTTCACAAATTTTTCAAACCTGCGATTCCTTGGATGGTTGCAAATTGGAAAAAAGACATATCTTCCACAGTTTTATAGATAGAAGGTTCATACCTTTTGGACATAGTTAGTTATCCGTGTTATTTATTGATCCTCGAAATGAATGTTAAAGGTCGGATGGTCGATGGTCGAGTTATGGGAAAAACATTAACATTAATTAAGGTATAAAGGGCTTGACTGAATGTCTTTCTCAATTGTTGCTAGTTTTGAGTTCAATGCTCCCAGTTTTTCTGGATAAAACGGTGATGTTTGGATAAAACAGGCCTCTGCTCTTGTACAACATCTGTTTCTACTGACAGCAGTTCGTCTGACATTTGTATACCCTTGCAGAGGGTATATTAAAATTGTCCAGATGTTTGTAAAGCATAGAAGGAAGCATTTCCGACCACATAAAGTATATATATTCTTGATCAGCATGAACAGCTGTATCGATATAGCCATGTCCGTCTGTTTTTTTGTTAACGCATCCGTCAGTTTTAAAGCTATCGGGACCAAACTTTGCACGAAGTCTTCTGGTACAAATACGCTGCATATTTGTCGGAACCGGCCGGATCGGATGACTATAACATATAGCTGCCATAGGAACGATCGGTCGAAAAACTAGTTCTGGTGAGAAAAACTTGTTTGTTTTCAAGGCAAACGTCTCCAAACTCTGTATTTACTAGTTTTCTATACTTCTCCATGATTCTGCCAAGTTTGATCGAAATCGGATGACTATAGGTTATAGCTGCCATAAGAATGATCGGTAGAGAAACTAGTTTTAGTGAGAAAAACTTTTTTGTTTTCAAAGAAAATGCCTCATAACTTTATATTTCTTAGTTTGCTATGCTTTTCCATGATTCTACTAAGTTTGGTCAATATCGGGCATCTATATAGCATAGCTGTTATAGAAAAGTAGACTCAGAAAAGTAGTCTTAGTGAGAAGAACTTGTTTGTTTTCAGTGGAAACGTCATTCAAATTAGTTAGAAAAACGTGCTGTAAGGGTATACAAACATCGACCGAGCCAAAGTTAACTTTCCCTTAGTTTTGGAGGTAATTTTGTATCAGAAATACCTAAAATGAATTTAAAAAATGGCCCTAATATACCTGGAAATAGCTATACAACTATATAAGTAAATGTATCAGATATAAAACGAAACACACCCACTTTTAGTATTTTGACAAGACCTTTTATGATTTTTAAAAATATTTCTACTTATCCTAAAACCATTTTACCCCTGACGAAATCGCTTGTCCAACATTCTTGATCGTAAAATTTCGTCCATAAAAATTCCTTTGCTCAAAATGTGTGTGTGTGTTTCGCCAATAGAAAAATAATGATCTTGTGTTCAATGTAGAAACTCTTAAAGTAATGTCCGAACATCTTCATAAAAATTGGCTCGTAAATTTGTTTATGATTTATATGTGAGAGAAAAGACGAAAACATTTTCCATTTCCATTTTCCTAATGGCTTGTGTGTGACCTTGGCCATCGGGTAGCTGGCACAAGATTTCCAGACACTGTGAAAAAGATGTCAAGAGACTTGCGCACGCCCGACCGCCCGCCCGCCCGACTAAGACATGTGTCGTCCGTCCATATACAAATTTTCATTGAGAAAATTTCTGTTGCTGATTTCTCACAAATCAAGTTGAACAAATCGTTGTGGTGTCACTTTTATTTGCAGTTGAAGCCATCTAGAAGAACCTTTGGGAGCAGCATGGAACAAGCTTTGGTGGTGCAGGCCGAATACTCGTTTATGGGTAGCAACAATGATGAGTTGTGCTTCAAGAAGGGCGACCTGATCACTGTGACCCAGCGTGAGGATGGCGGCTGGTGGGAGGGTACACTGAACGATAAGACTGGCTGGTTTCCCAGCAACTATGTGAACGAATGCAAGGCCACACAATTGCCACTGGCAGATACCATACGACCACCGGAAGAGATTCAGGAGTATCGTTCGGTGGTGTTGAAAGATCTGCTGGACTCGGAGAGGGCACATGTAGCTGAGCTGCAGGGTCTGTTGGAGAACTTCTTGGAGCCCATGCAACAGACGCAAATGTAAGCCGGTTAAATGATCATTAAATCACTAATCACTAATCTCTGTGCATCGATTCACCCATAGCCTTAGCCAGGATGAGTATGCCCAGTTGATGTGTAACTTTGTGGAAATTGTGCGCACACACGAAGAGCTGCTTATACAGATCGAAGAGTGCCAGGATCGTGTGGGTAAGCTGTTCCTTACCAGTGCCCCTTTGATGAAGCAGGTGCATCAGGCCTACTGTGCGGCGCATCCCAAGGCTATAGTCATATTGGATAAGTACAAGTAAGTGCAGAGAAATGAATCAAGGCTTCAGTCAAATTCTCATTATACTTCTTTATCGCAGAGATGAACTGGAAAAGTATATGGAACGTCAGGGAGCCGCCACCCCTGGCCTGCTGGTACTCACCACGGGCCTCTCCAAACCCTTTCGACGCTTGGATAAATATTCCGCCATGCTGCAGGAGCTGGAACGTCACATGGAGAGCAGCCATCCCGATCGTGGTGACACACAGCGCAGTGTGGCCGTTTATAAGGACATAGCGGCCACTTGCTCGGCCACCAGACGTCAAAAGGAACTGGAACTGCAGGTGTTGACAGGGCCAGTGCGTGGCTGGCAGGGTCAAGAGCTGAGCACCTTGGGTGACATCATACACATGGGCAGTGTGGCGGTGGGTGCCGATCATCGGGATCGTTATTTTGTGCTCTTTCCACAAACTCTGCTCATTTTAAGTGTTAGCCAACGGATGAGCGCTTTTATCTATGAGGTAAGCTGGAGTCTTGAAGAGGCTTAAGTATGGATATCGAACATTTCTTTTGTTTGGCAGGGCAAACTACCGCTCACTGGGATTATAGTGAATCGTCTGGATGATACGGATGTTATTAAGAATGCCTTTGAGATCAGCAGCTCATTGATTGAACGCATTGTGGCCGTTTGCCAGGGACCCAATGAGGCCAACAAATGGGTAGAGCTGCTCACTGCCCACAATCCCAGTCTGCCCATGGGCATCAAGCGTCAACTGAGCAATCTGAGTAACTCCTCGACGGGGCTACTAAATGCCGCACACGTAAGTCCATGGATAACTTTACCAAATTCATCCTTTTTGATTCCATTTCTACCTGAACAACAACAACTACCACTAAGCAGCTCAGTCAGCATTTGGATGCGCGTGGCTATTGTACACGCTTCTCGCTGTGTGCCTACTATGCCTCTGGCAGCAGTAATCCCCGCCAGCGTTTTACACTACCGCCCAGGAATTATCCACCGACGGCGCCGTATGCCAATTTGAGTGCACACTTTGCCTGCCTGGTGAGGGCGGGCCGGCTTAGGAGTGCCATAGTCAAGATGTTGCTGTATCCTCAGGCACGTCAGAGCATAGATCTCAAGAGGATTTGCTTAAGAAAGAAACGCTGCCACAAGGCGGCCACCAAGCTGAAAGATCTCAATGATAATGTGGGTTCGGCACAATCGGAGTTGGAGAGACAGAATGCCTTCGAGCTGCCCACAGATTCGGAGAGCTATGAAGACGAGGACTTTGAGGTGGGAGACTGTGATTCGGATCCCTTTGAGTATGTGAGATTCTATGAAAACAAACGAGAGGATTCCACGGGCACCTTTGTGGATCATGGCCGCAGGCACTTGTCTTCGATTAATCTCATCAAATTGGACTCCTTGGAGGCTGAAGAAATCCTCAAGCAAAATCAACTAAAGAAAGAGTCGCTGGTGATCGGATCCCAGGCTTTGAGGGCTCTGGCACGTAAGTCTACGGTGCTTAACCCGAGTATACACACCTCCACCGCCACCTTAGAACTGGGTGGTGGTGGCAATAGCTTCACCAGTTGTGTGGAAGAGGCGCCCCACTCACCCTGCCTGCAGCAGCAAAATTCCGATGCCAGTTCTCTGTATGGTGCACGTCTGGGAGGCGCCTTTATGGCCTGCGAGAATCTGGCCAGCATACACGATGAGTTGCCGCTTAAATTGGAGCCCGTACAGGAGCCAAGTCTACCTGCCTCACCCACCGAACGTCACAGTATGCCCAGCATATTTGTAGGCAACCGTTTTAATCTCTCCAAGAATACTGAGGTTTATGTGCCCAATTGGCGGGATAGGCAGGAGATGTTGCAAAAACAAAGTGTGGAAGAGCAAGTACACTCCAGTTCCTTGGATTTGCCCGCCAAGTGTCGCGTGGCTCCGGACAAACTGCAGGCAGAGCTGCTCTACAATACGGAGGAAGCCTTGGGACAGCCGAGCAGTGAAATCCCCAGTCGGGAGAGCAACTCCTCCACTGAACTGTGCATCGAAACCGCCTCGAGAAAGCGAAATCCTGACCAAAACTCTACTACAAGTGATTCCATACGTCGCTGCATCAGCTATCAGTATCTACAAATGGCTGCAGATCCTCCAAATTCAACAACAGCACAGCCACCACCACCGCCACCACCACGTCGAGATCGAGATCTGCATCTGCATTGCAAGTGCCGTTGCTGCGAAAGCTCCCAGTGTCCCAGCCCGCGGTCCAGTGACAGCGGCATGGCTGGTAGTTGTACCATAGCCTCACCAGATCCACCCAATCCAGAATCCACACAGCAACAGCTAATGGAAGGCGAACATTTCGATGTGTGCGGCTTGTTTAGAGAGAAATTTCTGACACCAGAAGCTACCCAGGAGGAGGCGACAGAGGAGGAGGAGCCTACTACGCCCACAAATCGCCAACAAATAGTTGATGTGGTACTGCCACCTCCTGCACAATTCCAAGTCTATACCAAGAGTATTTTTCTACCCTCCAGCTCAAGCCTGGAGGAAACCCACAGTAGACGAAGCAACGAGCTTCACTTTACCACATCCAGTTCGGCAGATGAGTTGGATCATCATGCGCAGCATCCCATCTTTCGTTCGGGCATGTATGCTCATTGGTGGAAAAAGGAGCGACTGCCACCCGAAGTGGTGTGCGGCATAGCTCGTGCCTATAACAAAAGTCTACCCTCGTGCTCGTCGATGGGTTGCCAGGACTCCAAAGATTCCGGTTCGGTGTGCTCCAGTTGTTTTTGCTCGGTGGACGTGGCCAGCGGCTATAGCGAAGGAGGCCTGTACTGTGCCATCTGTCAGAATTGTAGCAATGGCGAAAGCTGCACCACCAGCACCACCAATACCGCCACCACCACTGCCTCCTCCTCGTCGGGCTGTTGTCCCCTGTGCAGCGAGGATGACACTGATGATGTGGGCCGGCTATCCAACTCACTAGATTGCGCCATTTGTGCGTCACATGTAACGCGCTTTGCGACCGAAGAAGGCAAGCAAATCCGAATCATCTGCCGGTCGTTTTTGTGCACGTGTTCCGTTCCGTTCCATTTGATTGTGTTTTTTTTTTTTTTGTACATTCGTTTTGCTCTTTCTTCTAATTAAAAAGCAATCTCTCATTTTCGGCCCCAAAAAACGCAGCACGACCAAAATTTCATTGCTTTCAATTCATCCATTTCATGGACATCCAAAACCAAACAAACTCAAAACTTATGACTAACAGCTAATCGATCGATTTGTTAAGGAGGAGTGCAAGCTAAATCGATTTAGCTGGGTGTCAGCGCCATATAAAACAAGGAGGGTAGCTAAAGTGTTGCTGCGAAAGCGTGGCCCAGCTCGCTCATACCCAGGTATAAACTCGTGGCGCCGCTACCTTGACTAGCTAAACAGCTGATTGAGTTTAACTGGGTAGAAGCTGATAAAATCGCTAACAAATTGATTGTAAGGGGTGATTTTTATACATAAACTTCAGAAAAATGTATAGAATCTTTATTTAAGTCGATAAAACGATCCATATAATGTTTAATGTTTAAAGATTTCTTGTAATTGTTGACCGCTGCTGCGCCTGAAATGGTTCATACGCTGGCTCCAACTTTGGCATTCTCTCTCCAACATATCGACCGATATGTTATGAATACATGCTTCTATATTGGCTGACAGTGCGTCAATTGTTGCCTGCTTGTCGCTATAGACAAGAGCCTTAACATAGCCCTACAAAAGTAGTCTAAAGGCGTTATATCGCACTATCTATTGTATTTGTACACCAAGCTCGCCTCTCAATTCGCGTACTGTGTGGCATGTGGCGCCGTCTTGTTGAAACCACAAACCGCTCTTCCATTTTGGACAAAAAAAAACGCTTGTACTCATCTCACGGCAGCGCTGTCAGTATCGTTTCGCAGAGTAACAATTCTGCCTTTGTCATCTTTATAAAAAAGTCGGTCCGACGGTCCCACCCATCCATTCCCACACCAAACAGTGCATTTGTGGGGATGCATTGGCAGTTCTTGCAGTTTCTGGCTGCTCTTCACACCAAATTCGAAAATTTTCTTTATCCAAGTTTCTTTTCAACCAGAAATAAGCTTCGTCGCTGAACACAATTTTCCGATAAAAAAGTGGTGTCAATTCTGATACAAAAATTCAATAATCTGCAAGTGTTGTTCCTTTGTAAGTCGATTCAGGGCTAAATTATAGACGAAACTGAACATGTTTGACTGTAACATATGACATGAAAACAGAATTTACTTATTTTATGTACTTTTATACAATTCTACAAAGTTTTCTTAAAGTCGGATGACCATAGCACATAGCTTTTAAAGGAATTATCGGTCGAAAAACTAGATAAAAAACCTTCTGGCATCTTTTAACTGTGCCAGATATTAATATTTCCTGCTTCAGCACTATTTTCGGGTGCATATATCATAATGATACCCATTTAAAATCTTTATTTATATAATTTATAGGAATTGCAAGGGAATATAAACTACTGGGGAGCCGAAGTTAAATTTTCCGTATTTTTAAAGAATGTTTTGTGGTCGTACCTTTTCTAAATCTTCGCTTTAAGGTTCGACTCACAATGGCAAATATGCTGAAAAACAGGAAGCGAATTTCTTGGTAGTTGTTAGTTCCGAAGCGGGCTTGAGCCGGTACAAAAGTGCTTTAGAACCATAACGAAAAAGTTACTGAACAATGATCAACCTTTCTCCGGACTAAATCAGCTTGTGATCTTGTTGAACTAATTAACAGGCGGTTCGGAAATAAATCTTGTAAATTATTAAGGCTAAGAACTCCTGCAAATGTATATTTTACTAGTTTTCGAGTCTGTTCTAAGCAGTTCCATAGTGGTTCAGAGCCTAGTTCCTGAAACTTACAATTGTACTTAAAAAGTTGATGTATTAAATGTTGAATATTAATATTAGTCAAATTTACAGCCTGGTTCGTGATTCCACATCCACAACAGTTTTGCGAATTGGAGAGCCTATCTATTCCGCAAACCGGTTTTGAATCACAAAATTCTTTTGTAGAAGTGGCATCAAGAACCACGCAGATGATAAATTTCTTCAAAAATATTTTTATTTATTTATAAAAAATCGGGAAATCTGGGAAAACATTTTCCAAACACTCAGCAAGGCACCCACAAACAAGACACACACACACACACATTTTCATGATACGATTTGCTTGCTGCGCTTTGCTCGCTCGCAGTTAAAGGACTGACTGCCTGTTGTTGTTGTTGTTGCTGCCAAACCAAAACCAACTTTCGATCAACTAACCCAAACCAAAAACCAATCATGAAATTCGATTATTGAAAATTAAAACCCTCTCTTTCGCTTCTTCCAGATGTCACCGCCAACGAGCCACAGCCTGTTAATGCCATCAGCAGCGGGAGGCAACAGCAATCGCCAGCAGCCGCCACCCATTCCGCCGTCAAGCAACAGCGTCTGCGGATCGATCAGTCAGCAGCAGGCCAACTCGATGTCACAACACAAACGGAGCCTCTCGTTCAATCATCACCTCAGCTACAATCAATACACGCACACTCAGCCTCCACCACATCTTCTGCATCCACCACAACCACCAAGTCTACCAAGTCATCTGGGGTCAATAGGCCACAAATCAAGTTTAGCCCAGACACCAAACAGCAAGACAGCAGCAGCAACCACGGAAAGCAATCCGCAGGCAATGCAGGCAGCGGTGTCGGCGGCAGCAACAGCAGCGGGGCAAGCGGGAATGGGGCTAACGGGGGTGCCAAGCGCAAGGAAAGGAAGCACAAAGGGTAGGTGGAACTGTATTTTTATATATCCCTTGGTTTCAACTCAATTTATTCGGTAGCTAACTGGACCATCAGCTGTTTGCGTCCAACGCCGCCTTTGCGGCCCAGTTTGTTAAATGCCACCAGCGGCTCTGGCTCCAGCAGTGGCGGTGGCCCCAGTGGCAGCGGTGTAGGTGGCGGCGGTAGCAGTTCTAACAATGCCTTGGCCAGCTATTGCAGTGGCCGTAAGAATCAGCCCACCTACGAGGAGGATGCCCTGGTGTTGCGCGTCTTTGAGGCGTATTGTGCTGCCTATCAGAATAATGCCAGGAATACCATTCACTCGGGTAAGTGGCTTAGGACGAACATGTGCTTCATTTAAATCTCCCAAGAGATTTCCATGTTGTCAAACAAAAATGCTTTCTCCTTACAAACACACACACACACACACATACACAACTGTACAATCCTCACACACACTCACTTAAATGTTAAACAAAACAAAAAACAACTGCTAAAGCAAACGAAAGTGCTAATTAATTTAGTTTTTATAAATTTATTTTGTGTTTTGGTTTGGTTGGTTTTTTCTCCCACAAAAATTAATATTCATTTTCAAAAAAGGCGTTAAAAAAACAATAATGTTATTCCAAATTTAACCGCAAATTGTATTAATTTTAAGCCTAAAACTGTAAATCGAAAACCAAACGTTGTTACTTTAACCAATTGGACCTTAAAACTTGCTTTAAGATTGTGTAATTGGTGCTAAGCTGAGGAAATAATCAAGAATTATTTGTATTACACATTATTGATTTGTTGTATTTGTGTATTATTTATGAATTAGTTTCATATAATAAATTATGTGTTTCTTAAATTAGTTTAATTGATTTTAGATACTCCCATTTGGCTGCACTCCACCTGAACATTCCACTCATTAGTGTTAAGAAAATCGCACAATTTGTGTTTAATTTTAATTTCTCTCCTATTGGTAATCCCGCTTTTTGATACTTGTTGTTTTCCCTTTCTTTTTTATTGGTTGTGGTCCTTTTGTTACTTTTTGCCTTCCCCATTGGTCTGATACTCATGCATCGTTATCTCACCCATAAACAATCCAAATGCACTCTCATGATTTTTGTTTTTCCAGATTTGTTAAAGCGGTTCAGCTGTAAAATGATGCAAATGATTTGAAAATGACTTGAAATATGATCGATTTATTGTAGAATTTACTCAGGTTAGAGTTTAAAGATAGTGGAATGTAACGAATCAGTTCAGTTTAGTACTAAACCAAGCATTTTTACCTGTCATTAGATAACTGCTATGTATTTGATAAGCTAAGAATTTTTTCTGAGAATTAGTTTAGTTTCTGTGATAATTTTGATTCTTATAGATGATGTGAAATTGGCCCTAAAACTAGTAACTGAAGCTTCGAAAAGGAGTTGGGTGCAGTTATTTTATGTGTCGCATTGCTTTTATGGCCAGTTGTGGTGCAGCAGGTAGTGTGTGTGCTTGCTACATGTACAGGGTTCGATCCCGCCTAGTTAGATCTAAAGAAAAGGTTCTTTCTTTTAAAGCCTAAACACCCAGTCACCTTCACTCTCTCCCTTTCCCTTTCTTTTGTGGGATATTGGAAGCACACAAGTCAGATACTCACTTAAGCGTCTTGCTCAGCTCTGAACGGAAAAATTCTAGTGTAACTAATTTTGTTAACTATTTCTATTCAAGTGCACCTTAAAAAGGAAAACAGCTCTGAAACAAATTCGTTATCAATCCAACATTATCTGAGCTTTAAACGTTCGAAAACTAAAGAAGGTTTACATACTTCTAAGGTGGTCAGAAAATTGTACAAAGTTTTTAGAAGTTATGAAAGCATCAAAAGTTATTTCCTTCCTTTCTACATTATCTTGTAGTTTAAAGTTGCCCTTGAACATCTCATGCTCACGTAGTCACCAATACAAATGACGAAAATGATAAAACTAATTGCAAACGAAAGAGAAACGCGGCAATTGCACCTTGCTGAGAGTGTATGGGTGCTTGTGACTGTCTGATGCAAACGAAATCATTCGGTACACAACATTAAATGTTACATACATATACAGTCTTATGAGAATTTGTGCTTATGATCATTTAGGCAAAAGGCATAGAAGAAAAATAGTAGAGAGAAACATAAGAAAGTTGTTGTTGCAATTTATTTATGCGAAAGCCGCTTAACGCGTGATACAACAACGAATTCAGCCGATGCGTATAGCCTGCGTTATTGTAAAAAAGTCAAAGATGAAGATATTCAATAGTAGATATCACTCACTTACTTAAAAGCAAGAATTTGGAGTTAATGATACAGAAATAATACCCATTTCGTGTACTATATGTTGTTAGAAATATTTATACTGCTTCTCTACTCTTCACATAAGATAAAAATATGTCAGTATTTAATTTTACGTGTTCATTTTGTAAATTGCTCAATTTGAATACTACCACCCGACTCAAGCCCTAGGCTAGGCTTTTCCCTTAAATTCCGGAAAAAGCTTTCAAAATGATCAGATGAAAAACCAGTATTTAGTCAGTGAATTTTCCCTACTTCGGAGTTTACCAAATTTTCTGTCAAACTTGACGAAGGTATTGGTTAGATTTCAGATCTCTAGGTAAAGCAAGTCAGTCGGACAAGGAACAGTATAGTAAAGATCGATCTAGCCCATTTCTAGGTAATTTGATTATTCGTTTCACAGCTGAATCCTGGCTGGAACACACTCTAATATTACCCATACCATCATCCCTCACATTCACCCTAATTGATGTCACACCTTGGCGTTGTCAACTGTGTAGTTTTATTTTGTATTTGGGTTTTCCATTTTTGGTGTATGTCCTTGTTGTTTCCGTTTTCTTCTTCTTCAACCAACAAATCTTCATTTTTCTTTCTCTCTCCAACAAATTGTACCACAAATTATAGCATTGCAACCCTGGACACCCTGCCTGCCCATACGCGGTGGCAAACTGAAAACGAGCAAAACCTTCTCAACCTCCAATCCGCAGTTGCCTTTTATAGCCAATACTGGCACCTCAGCCGCCGCCTTTGCCCCGTACCTGAACCAGGTGCACCAGCAGCAGCAGCAGCAACAACAATCCCAGCATCAGGCCCGTCAGCATTCAGCCGGCAGTCTCAATTCTTCCTTCATTTGGCGCGAGGCCAGTCCAAACAATTTTAATTTGTACTCCAGCTCAGTTGCAGGGGCACAACGCTACTCCCTGACCGGCGGGGGATCACCAGGGGGCGGCACCCTTAAGGACTATCAGCGTGCCATGTCGGAGGAGCGTGCCACACGCAAATCCTTGAATCGCCTTAAAAGTGGTTTCGGTTCGGGCTACGACAATGTCTGCACTTCCCCTCTCTTGCCCAGAAAGAACAAGCCTTCGCCCAAAATTGGATACCAAAGATCAGGAACCACCACCATAGTGAAGCCGAATCCATCAGGAACTACTTCTGCTGCTGCTGCTGCTGCGCATCCCGGACTCTATGATCGTCGACTGAATCGTTCGTTTGAGACCACCTCGTCCACCTCGCATCGCTATGCCGGCTATGGAGCTGGTTACTTGATGAACTGTGGCGGAGCACTGCGCACCAGCACCCTGCAAAGGAGTACGCCCCAGCTAGCCGGTGGCGGTGACAGATCCGATGACAGCGATGCGGAGCATGGCGGAGCGTCACTGTTGCGCAATGGTCGAGGTACACTGGAACTCAATCCGGATGGCTCCAAACGGCAGTCGGGCAGCTGGTGTTGCGGTAATTTTGTGATGAAACAATGGCGCAAGATCAACAATCTTTGAGCCTTGACGGGGGAAGAGGGGCCGGGGGCTATCTATCGTTATCATCAGCATCATCTTCGCATCAACATATCCGCATCCCATTGCCGCCTGAGCCGACAGCTGCTGCTGCCGCTGCCGCTGCCGCTGCTTCTGTGCTGTTTGCTCCAGCTTTGCTTTGAATGCTCCTCCACGCTCTCTGTGTGTGTGTGAAATTCTGTGACATATTTTTCCGTTTCTTGGCTGCTGCTGCTGCTGCTGCTCCTTGCGCGCTTAGCCTTAGACTATTTATTTGAAACAAACAAACAAGCAAAAAGTTTGTACAAGTTTTAACCAACTTTTGGGGTTTTAAATTGTGTTTTAAATTAATCATTGAATGAATGAACCAATTTGTTAAAGTCTTACGGTTTTGAAAATCTCAAAATTGATCAAATTGATCAAAATAATCTTCGAAATATCACTTCAAGTTCATTAGTTTTCATTGCGTTGACCAACAAGTGAATCTTTTTAAGCCGACAACTTTGTGTGTTTAAAAACAGACCTACAAATCAGAATAACCATTTCAATTCTTATGATGAATTATCAAATTTGTCATTAAATGAAAAGAAACTGCTAATTTGGCTTAAAAGCAAGACGGTCCGAACGAGAACCCGGAATTCGAACCTTACGCCGAACCCAGTACAAAAAAACCCAAGTACCCTAAACAAAACTGAGCCTAAAACTCTTCAGAACCAATAATTTCGGTTTATAATCTATGCTTTTTCCTATTGATTATATTAATATAGAGTCTTCTAATCGCCAGTCTTATATTATCTTTTTATAATTCTGGATTCGATGTTTTTGATCTATATTTTTAGATTCTTGATTCCATAGATTGTATATCAAAATTTACAAAACCAAGAAGCTAAGGAGCACATTGATAATACATAGATGTCTTTAGTATGCTTTCGACACTTTCTAAAGTAAAACTATCTGTGTCTTCGAATCTTCTAAATGAACAACCTTATGCAAAGATAAAGATATTCCGAATTTTTCAAAAGAAGTTGAATATTTAGTTTGGCACAATAATTCATTGAAAAGCATCCATATTTCATTAAAAAAAAATCCAATAGGCTTCCAATTTATGTAAAGTTCGACTTACAAATTTATTTTATGATAAAAACCTTCAATCAAACACCGATTTTCGTTCTCGATGGAAACACACTTAAAATTGGAAAATATAAATACTTTTTTTATGCATTCTCACAGTTCTACATAAGTTGTCAAAATCGGATGACTGTAGCTCTTAGCTGCCATAGAAATGATGTGTCGAAAAACTAGTTTCAGTAAGAAAAAACTTTTGTTCTGATGACATCGTCTTAAAACTTGACTCGAGACAGCAAAAAACCACAGTTTAACAAACAAAGATTACTATTCCCAACAAGACTTGCCAAATAGTAATATCATCGATTTTGATACGAATCGGTTGAATATATCGAACAGCTGTCTTCTAAAAATGGTCTATCTATAGGTCACTTTAGTAAATCAAAAGAACAGCCGTGTTCGAAGTAACTTAATAATCTTACCTATATAATACACATATAATACAATCTGCAAGAAGCTAAAGGAGATGAAGCTTGCTTTTCAAAATCAAAGTCAAAAGTGTGAAACTACGCTTATGCAATACTCTTTGCATTTTTACTAGTTTCTGCCATCTTTGGTACTTTTTACCGGCTTAATGATTCGTCAGTCATGGCTAAGTGGCTAGGAACTTTCCTATACGCATTTGCAAAACAATCTGAAACGATTTTTCACTTCTTATCTGCAAGACAGAAAATTTCCTGTGGTTATGAGTTAAAGTTTCTGACCGGTTCAACATGTTGGACCCAGAGTAATACTGGCTTATAGCATCCCAAGTCGTCTAATATCACCTCTGTGGTAATCCCAGGTTACAGAGCGATGCAGCCGCAAAGCTGCTGGCTAGCGTGAGCTGTGAACCATTGGTAGGTAAGGGTTGGTGCGTCGAGTTTGATAAGCGACATCTTAAAAATACTCCTACAATGAAAACTGAAACAAGCATGACTCAGTCGTTAGCTTAATTCTTTTAAGCACGATTCTGTCTCTTTGACGTCCTTTTAACAAATTTTTAGTCACCATTGTTTCTTTTAGACAACATTATTTTACACTTTCCGTTCTCAAAAATTTCTCTTTAAAGTTCGAAAAATTACTTTTAGATTGATGATTGAAACATTTTATAGCAAAAATCTTGACAGTCACAAAAAAGCTCTCTACAAAATGTAAAATTAAGAGACCTTCAATATTTTGAACAAAATAAACAAAATATCAAAATTTATATTCCCAAGATTTGTCCAACCAATTTGCTTGTTTGTTTCAATTTCTATGCCTTAACTACTGTAGTTTATGTGTACTTCGAATTTTTTTTTTTTAGAATCTTTCCACAATTGTTTTTAAATGAAAGTGGATTTTTTTTTATTATTTGTAAATCATGTAAAAGCGGATCTGTGAAACCAAATATGGCTCTCCCCCTAAAAAAAAAAAGACTGTAGCAGCAATTATAAATAACTTTCTTATTTTTTTGAGAGACTCGTTCATTAGTTGCCATCAATTTGTAGCCCATATACTTGCCCCATTCTCTCTATTTATACCGAATATAACTTGAAGTGCAACTGCAAATGGAAAGGCTTAAACTCTCCGTCCACAGCTTCAGATGGAAACTAATTTTGCTAAAGTAGCTAAAATTAATACCTAATCTATTTGTATAATATTTTTGTGAATTTGCCATAGCTTATACCTAACTAGAGACCAGTGTGAGTGTTATTTGTTACCTGCCTAGCAAAACAAAGTAAATGTATAATCAAAATGGAATGCTTTAAATGTTAGTCAAATCAAAACAAAACAAAAACCACTAGTTCTTAAGTGTTTTGTGAAGAATTAACGTTGTCTAACCCACATTTATACGTTTGTATTACAATTGAAATAAACAAAAAGAACTCACTGAAACCAAAAATTCTTTCAATATGTTCGAGTGCTTGTGTGTGTGTGTGTGTATTTACTTAGAAGTAGTTCGTTATGTTGCACTTCAAGCAGAGTATTTTACTTTCAACACTCGCTCACAACACATTTCAACCACCCCAACTCATATTCTCGACAACCAACCAATCCACCACACAACACTAACAGATCTTTATATAATTTTTTATTCACATCCACACACCATTAAATGCATTTAGGACTCGAGAATGAGGATATGACACCCACGCTGCGACAACTCTGGACTGCCATACGTCAAATGCAGCAGGATATGTCCCAGATTAAGCTGCAAATCAATGAGGAGCGCGCCCTGCGTGCGGATCTGCAACAGTTGATCATGCAGCACCTGGAAACGAGCAGCGTCAGCAGTGGAGCCAACACACCCAAATGTTGACTATGCAAGTGATGTTGGATGTCGGAATGTGTAACCAAACCCGCCGCTGCTTTTTAGCCTTAAACTTAAGATAAGTTTGCTCCGAGAACATTATACTTGTATTTATTATTTGTGAGTGGACAATACGCCAACTGCTTGATTTCGTTTCTAGCAATGCAATTTTTACACGCTCTTTTTATGCTATATACACGCGACACACATACACACATATATATATATTTATTTATACACAAAACTAGCACTAAACCAATTTTTGTATTTGGGCTAACAAATGCACCGTAAATGTAATTTAATATTTACCTTTTAGTCACCCAGTTTCCGCTGGGTGTTTTGTCTGTAGTTTTGTCTAAGTAAGAAACTAAAATTATGAATGAAGAAAAAATGTGCCAATGTCTTAGAAATCGGATCAACGCTCAACAATTGTTGTATTTTAGACACTAGATAATTCAGAGAGAATGAGAGATAAAAAATAAATGAAAATCCATATTCACCAAATTATGTGTGCCATTTTTTATATTTGTCAAATATTTTTATTCAAATATTATACCAAATAAATGGAGTGATCCCACAATTTTATAGATAGAATGTTCGCACCTTCTGGAAATGTATAGTAATCACAAAGAAAAAGTCAATTTCGACTGGATATGTCTAACATCCTTCTCATCATCAAACAGATCAAATGATGATTACTTTTCCAATCCTTTAGATGATTTCCCGTATATATGTGGGAAATATATATTTTAATTTACTTGTATTTCTCTGTGCAGTATTATTTATTGAACCGCCGAAGTAACGGTTAAAATCTGAAGAACGATGATCGATTTAAACGGAAAACAAACACTTATGCTGGGCAGCACCGGCTTAAACAGCAATGGGCAGCACTTTACACATGTAATCTATGGAAGGTACAGTGTACAACTTTCTTACTAGTTTTGGTAGGTATTTATTTGGCGCGAACTTTACACATTCGTGATCTGAAAGTTCTTCGAGCAATAACTCAAACAGAGGTAGCCACAGCGATCAGTTCAAGCTGAGCACGCGGCGAAGTAGGCGGTCATTCGTAGCATGTCGATTGCAAAAGGAACTTGCTAATGAGAGGGAATCAGCTCGGCCCAGAATGTTAGGCGGTGAGAAGCCCAGTTGCTGAACCGTGTAAGGCACTCCTGGAGGGCTATTGTAGCTGAGTAAAACCTTAAAGATTCTGTTTTTTACAAAGAGTAATAAAATAGTATTAAAATAATATGCATTGAATGATTCCCGTATCCATATGGACTAGAACGTCTTTAATAACCTTTTTAAACGTCCAAAGGATTTCAGAATCATTCAAAGGAATTGAAAAATTATCATCATTTGCATGATTTTCAGCTCAGTTGAATCATGATAAGATTTTTTAGGGACATATCCAAATGGAGCATTATATTCTCTTGACTAGCGGTACTGGAAAAAGTATTTAGTCTTAGTAAACAGTCCCAGTCAAACTCAATTGAACACCTTGGATGCCAAGGTGTACTATATGAGGTGTACGGATGACTATATCTCATAGTGTACGGATGACTATATCTCATAGTTCTTGTAGGAACAATCGGTCTGTAAACTAGTTTTAGTGAGAAAAACTTTTTTATTTTCAACGGAAACGTCTCCAAACTTTGAAATTGTAGGTATTCTATGTTATTTTTTTAAATTCTACCAAGTTTTATTAAAATCGGACAACTATATGGTAAAGCTGCCATACAAAAGATAGGTCTGAAAAACAGTCTTAGTTAAAAAAACTTTTTTGTTTTTAATGGTAGCATCCTGCAATTTAGTATTTGTTTGTTTCACATGTTTTTACATAATTTTACAAATTTTTGGCCAAATCGGATGACTATATCATATAGCTCCCATACGAACGATCGGTCGGAAAATGGGAAAAAGAGTATTTTTTTGAAAATATTTAAGCGAGCACTTGCAAGGGTATAAAAACTTCGGCACAGACGAAGTTAGCTTAGCTTTCTCGTTTTTGCTTACCGCCTGAAAGTAGGCTAAGTTATCTAAAAATAGGAGATATCTTCTTCTTACATGCCTACAGAACTAGATAGACAGCGCTTTTAAATAGATGTCGAGCTGCTACTTACATTGAAATTAACTTTGATTATTCTTTTTACTCTACCTTGAACTTCCTTTGTCAATTTTCCAACACTTTTGGCAAGAATATGCAAATAATAAATATATTCAAGTCTAATTTAAATAATTTAACTTGCATCAACTAAAACCAGCAAAACCACAATTAATTGCAATTTGTGCCTTCATGTCCAATGTCGTTGGCTTTTTCTATTTACTTTTTTGTTGGTAGTTTTTTATGGCCACATGCCATCCACTAATCACACTGATTAAATCAAATTAGACAAGCCTGCTGATCCACTCTGCTCCGCTGTGGCTGTGGTCGGCATTAGAAATTATAATTTGAAAATTTAATGGCAAACGTGGAAACTGGAGTTGACTGACTTCGCTAAAGAGTGTTGAAAATGGGTTAACTATAGGCCCCGAACGCCGAGTGGCTTGTGCAGCCAGAGATTCGGGTTGTTGAGGAGTTTAAGGCATTGAGCTGACTAAACGTGGTAATTTTTGCCCAAGGAACGAGTTTGCTTTTCAATCTATGCTTTTTTTTTTGTTGCTCTCTATGGAAGCGCAGACTAGTATTTTGGCCTAAGGACTGATGGGTGTTTTTTTCTTAATTTGACACAGTCAAAAATAAGTAGGAAGTGAATTATATCTGCTTGGAAGATGACGGGAAACTTGGTGTATAAAAAACAAATCAAGTGATTTACATAATTGTTTGGCTGACTGCACTTGTGGACTGGTTTAGGTGCTAAAACGACATGTCAGTATTTGAATAGGTGGAGACGGTTTAAGGCAGGAATGCAAACCACTCGTATATAAGTTCTGCTGCGGTTTAGTGGTTTACACAGATTCTGAACCGCCGGTTCGGCTCATTTCATGGTTTTTGAAGCCGAACCCTTCTTCTTTGTGGTTTTCGGTTCGGTTCAGCGTTTCTGAGAGGAAGCCGTGGTTCAGTTTGCGGTTCGGTTTACCAGTTGGAGTAAGCGGTTCGGTTTGGTTCAAAGCCGTTTCGGTGCAGAAGCGGTTTGCATACTTGGTGACTTTTTAAATATATGTTAGAGACACCCAAGTTTGTCTCTTAAAGATACTAGGGGTACTCCTTGTAGTGATTTAGATATCCCGAAAGCAACTCAAGCTTACCAAAATCTAGACTTGATAAACTACTTCGTCATCATCTATAGTCAACCCTTCATTTTTCTACACCTTGATTGCCAAGTGTAATATTTAAAAACAAAAATTATTTTCCTCTGGAATGCATTCTGGATAAATTGCCAGGCTACATCAAATTATATCTTATTATTAATAATTTAATAGCAAGACCTACTACGGGTAAGTAAGCCAGGCCTGGGCAAAACCGCTAATGATTGTCATTATAGCCCAACTGCCAAGCAGCAGGCCGGAGGTGCCATAATATTTTCCACCATTTACTTAAGCAGCTGCAATCAATTTCCACCCAGAGAGGCAAAGGCAAGTGGAAAAGAAATAGAGGTTTGCATGCGAAAATTTCCGACATCATTTTAACGCCCAGGAAGTGGATGTGGTGACACAAGACAATTGTTCTCGACTCCTTACTGACATACTAAGAGTGTTTCGTTGTTGTTGTTGTTGTTGTTTCTTGTTTCATTTGTCGCTCATTTGTCGCCAGCTGCCGTCGCGTCGACGCTGCCTGATTGCAATCTCATTATGTTTACCAGTGAATCCGACATGGTCTTCAAGCGTTTGGAGCTGGGAGCCGGCTGAAGCAGAGCAGAAAAACTAGACATAGAAGCAGTCAAAACTATGCAGTAAAAATGTCAAAGTAAACAATTGCGGTTATACATTTTTTACACTTGTTAAATTATTTGCGAGTCTTGGAGGGGGGTTCCTAAGTGGGTTGCGATTTGTATCTGCATTTGCAGTTACCTTAGGGAGAATGATATTTGTTTTGTACTTTTTCTAAAATTTTATGAATTTGAAACCTTTTTTCATTTGGTGTGTAAGCTTATCGCTTACAATTAATTCGGTTATCAGTCAGTCAGTTCGTCTGTTTCTAGCAGACAGCATATAGCTGCCATAGGAACAATCGTTCGAAAATCTAGTTTTAGTAAGAAAGTCATTCCTGTTTTTAATGGAAACGTCTCCAAACTCCGAATTTATAAGTAAGCTATGATTTTCCACGATTCCACTAAATTTGGTCGAGTTCGGATAATTATATGGTATAGCTGCCATAGAAAAGATATCACTGGTAACCCCCTCAATAATCTAAAAAACATAATACTCATTAAAACTCATTATTTTCATAAATTATAGTAACAGCAAAATCGAAGTCGGTGTCAAAATAGAGTTTGCATTAGAAAGCCGCTCAAAATTGATTTTGATTTAAATTGATCAGTTGAGGCGCCAAAGTTCAAGTTTCAACGACTCAATCGATTACTTATCGATTATTACCCCCTACCGATTCTGTTTAGCATTCTCTCAGGCAATAAGTTCAACGCACGTGTGTGAGTAGAAGTAGAACAATGTGAGAAGAGAGACGAAAAATGGGGCCAGAATTTTATTTTGTATTTTTAGTGCACAATTTTTAATGTGATTTTGTGTTTGGCCATTTGGTTAAAGTCGTGACTTAAACTGCGATCGCCAAAAAACAGCGACCTCTATAGATTTGTTCTTAAACTTCCACTAGCTGCGCAGTCAAGAGCAGCCAGCAGCTGTTCGTGCAGTGAAGAAGCAGAGGAGTAATGAAAAAGTGCGCAGTCTCCAGTGAAAAGTTAAATCTAATTGGGTTTTGTTGTTATTTTTATTGTACAATTGTTTTAAAGTGATCTTGTGTGCTCATTAAAGTTGTATCTCCGCCCTGGGCCATATATGCAGAAGCCGGTAAGCAGTTACACACGCGGGTAAGTTGCGTGCATACACACACACACACACGCATACATGCAGGCCATTTTTAATTTCACATGCTTCCAGGAGCCCCAAAATATGTGAGACTGCGGCGGCGAACTAACAAGGTCAGTGATGCTATACATATGTACATATGGAGATCGGTTGCTAATCGCGGCTATGACCTCTTTGGTAAGGTGCGGCAGTGGGCTGTACCCTGCCTGAAGAGTTGTCCTGGACTCAGATGGATCGCGACCACATTTGCTACTTGTTGCAGCTTATGTGCTGTCTAATGTGCATATGTCCTCCTTAAGGGGTTGCAGGGGTGGGATGGGCTGTGCATTTGCTGGCAAGTTGTTGTGGGACTCAGGATAGTGTTACGATCTGATAACTATTGCTGCTTTTCCGCAGTCCTTAAAGTGCTTTGCATGCGCGGGTGTTTCATATATGACCCATTAAGCACTGCCCAGAGGAACAACTGATCCCGCATGCCTAATCTTTACACACAAGAGCCCTGTGCCGAACTCAGAGTCGATTTTTGAGTATCTCGAGGCGGAATATTCAGATCTATTATAGTGATATATTTAATTAGTAAAGATGGTCAAAAGGAGGCATCTCCGAGCACATAAAGTATATATATTCTTGGACAGCACCACGAGCTGAGTTGATTAAGCCATGTCCTTCTGTTTCTATGCCATCTCCTGCTTCACCAAACTTACACCCAGCTTATTTCAAGTACAAAGCTTAATTTAAATAATCTATAAATAACCACCACCGGTTCAATGACCGGTTTGGTTCAATAACAATAAGTCCCAACCGAAACTGAACCGGGGAACATATATTTTCAATATTACCATTGTCAAAACTGAGTCCCTAGAACAACAAGATGAGTAACGGCCATACAAGTGAATGTCAGGGAAGGAAAATTTAAATCGTGGATCTTGGATCTTATATATGTGTGCAAAGGTGATTCTGTAAACTAATTACGCTGATTCAGGAATCTAGGAAAAAATTCAATAAATACAAATACAACTCTCAATCGAAGCGGCCTCGCAGCGGTCAATAGCTTAATACATGCTAATCGAATGGATAGCTATTGGCATTTGCCATGAACTACTCCTCATTAATGTCTTTGGCCTGGAAACACCACTTCTTGCTGCACAAAATCGACCCAATTGATCAAGTCATCAGCTCAACGATGGCGGCATTAAGCCAAAGCCTCATTGCTGACGATATCCATCTCGTCTAGATTAACGCATTCTCATTTCTTATTTATGCACACAGTCGAGAGCATCATCGATAGCTTAATTCCATCGTTTTGCAATGCGATGCTTCTAACCCAATTCACGGGCCATGCAAAGTAGTCAACTGACAGTTGATTGATGCGCCCCGGCTAGAGAGTCGTCGCAGCCCGTGGCTGGTATACATACATATATAGGGCAAAACTCCATTCAGTAAAGGTTTGACATTTGTCATCAGCTGCCAGTTGACGGAACTTTTGGCTTTGGTTGAAGAGAGTGAGCATCAAGGCAATGTGACCCTAATTACGGGCTGGTGGTAGGTAAAGCCAAGTAAACTCCGCTAGCTGACTGCTCACGTTACAAATTTGTGAACCAGCTGGTTTAATTGCATTTCGCTCGCACGTCAAAAATTAAAAGCAAACACACAATGCAAAATCCGCACCTAACGGCAAAAATTGCGGAGAAACAAAACAAATTTTCATATGCAACAGCAAATTACTTGTACATTGCCTCCAACCAGCCAGCCAAGCATCCAGCCAGCTTAACTGTCTCCCTCCCTCCCTCCCTCCCTACCTTTCTTTCTTCGGTTTCATCAATGTATTTTCTCTGCACTTTCATTTTCAAACTCATGGAGCTTATTAATCCAGTAATTAAGTTGCCGTAGTGTCTTGACTATGGCCAGATAACGTGTAGACGTAGACAGACATAGAATTAAGTTAGTAAAGCGTTTGCATTGTTTTCGGCTTGTCTGATGTCTTTGTTTGTTTGGGCCGGGAAAATCGAACTGAATTTGTTAGGGTTTTTACAAATTTCAATAGTGAAATGATTTCGTTTTGTTGCTTTCTATTTTCACATTTATAAATAAAACAAAAGGTGGCCCCACAGGCACATAAATCATTCTTATTCTAAGTCTACAAAATGTGAGAAAATTTGTCCAAATGAAACCATTTCTTTTTGTTTGGTTACAATGGATAAATATGGAAATTTTGTATAAAAATTAAACTTGCAGATTTCACAATTAGTTATGGAATTACAGCATTTTAAGCTAATTTATTCCTGCACTGAAAGAAATCCGTTTCGAAACTGCCAAAACAAATCCAAGTCATTGACTCAGCTTCAGCTTAGGCTTAGGCTATGCCAAGCGTAGCACGAACTGGCCATTAAACCATCTATCTGGAAAATATCCAACTAAATTTCCCCACAAATTTTTAACAAAATGAGTTTAATCAGGCAAACCACAAAAAGTCCATTTTAGGTGCTTTACCACACACTTTCGCCCTAATAAGTACTGCAAACAAATAAAACTTCGAGGAAGCGAAATGGCCACTACGAAAGCAATTGTGTGCGCGAATCTGGAGCAGATTCAATGAGAAAATGACTTAATGTGGCCCACGGGAAGATGGGGGGAAGCGCGAGCACAGCTCAACCACAACCATTATGCGAAATGGCACACAGATCTCCCACAATTTGCACAATTTGAAGAGGCAATAATAAGCCCAAACTAACGGGCGTCGCATAAAAAATTGGAATTAACTAAAGTACCCGGTGGGAGACACGGAGAGAGAGAGAGAGAGAGAGAGAGAGAGGGAGCATTTGTGCCATCTGTTGTTGATTCTTTTTTTATTTTTTCGGGGGGGGTTTTGCTACTTTCTAGCCCAAAACTTTGGCCAACGGTAAATTGAAATACGCAGTTGATTAGCAGAGGCAGGGGGCGTGGTACCTGATGTCACTCAACATGGGCTTTTTTGGCCAACTAATTTTTAGAAGACGGCAACAACGCGTCAAGAACAGTTATGAGCTGGGAGCCACATAGCTAAAGTTAAAGTTGGAGTTGTAGCCGCCGAGCTGGGATACACGAACGAAAAAAAAAAAACACTAAAAATACGCTTGAAAATGTGCGACTGCTTTTGGTGAACAGAATAAAACAGCAATTCAAGACTAGTTCGAAGCGCAGATACCCTAAGAGATACCCTAAAAATAAACGAAAACTAAATAGCAATATCGAAAACTAGGGACAATTCTAAGATACTTTCACCAAGAAACTATGGGTCCAAAATGAATTCTTAGTCCACGCAAATCGACTTAAAATAGTTAAGTAAATTTTGAAAAAAAAATTTAGTAAGAAAGTCCTCCCCAAAATTTGTATATATCGGATAAATTTAATTCAGAAGCCTTTCATGGTGTTAGCACGTGTTAGCGCGTGAAAAGAGCTTTCCAAAAAGCTCTAGCGTGAACCGATGCGACGAATACAACTAGAACTACGCGCTTGCAAAGACAAGCTTGCGGAAATTTCGCAAGACTTTTTTGACAACCTTATATATATACAAAACTTTGGGAGATATTACGTTTTTTCCAATTTGTATTGGCTGCAAATATAACAAGTATATGTCCCATAAATGTCAAAACCTCTATCTATTACCATCTTTGAGATCTGCAATTTTTTGTACAAAATCTTTAACATAACGATAAAAAAGCTTGAAATATAACATGTTCTAGAATTTTATAGAAGTTTTTAGATGGTTATACAATGTTGTAGGACTATATTCAAATTCTAGAATGTCATATAAACTTGTGAAACGTTCTAGAATAAAGAAAATTTTTATAACGCATAAACAGTTATAGTTCCATCTAAAAGGTACTAGAATGCCATGGTTTTCCGTAAGATCTTGAAGGTTTAATATATTTGTAGAGAAATCTTGAGTGTCTTAGAACTATCTACACAGAAAGAGAAATATCCGAATACGGGATTAAAAACGGGGTGAGCTTGAAAAGATCCTGTTTTTCGAGATCAAAAAAAAAAAAAATTGTATGTAAAATCAATCTTATTCCGGGATCAGCTCAAGAATATTCGGGATCAGGCCGTTTTTAATCCCATTTCGGATTGATTTTTTTTTTAGTGGAGAAGTTCTAGTAAAATAAAGTATGATATAGAAAGCACTAGACTCTACTGTTCTACTGTTCTTCTAAATTTTTTAGAAATTTTGAGATGGTTATAAAGCTTTTTTGGTTAGGTTAGGTAGTTCCGGCTGACTCCAGATGAAGTCACACATAGACCTTAAGGTCCTTAATAAGGTTTTAGGTGAGGTTTTCTAGAGTGGTATAGAAATTTTAAAGAATACACTTAAGAAAACTTTCACCAGCTATTGGCAACAGCTGCGAAGTTACTAGCTATTAAAAAGCATCTCAACTTTGATGTTTGAATTCGGCATTATACTGTATTTCCCTTCCTCTTGGGCGAAAACTGAGGGAAGCTCGACTTGGCCCTTTGGGGGCCTTACAATCGGTCATTTGGTTTTACCAAAAAAACTAAAGAGCAACAGGAAGTTTAGTAAAGAAGTACTTGCCTTGGTAATAGTATAGATTCTAACAGACTTAACCAACTAAATCTTTGATGAATTTCATATAAATATACATTTTTATACTTATTTGAAATTTAACCATTCACGCTTGCCGTCTTAACTGACATCTAGGTGCATTATCTACCCTCTGATACCCATTCTCCCACCAAGGTAATAAAAAGAAAAACGAGGCGTTGCTTTGGCTAAGTTACGCGTCTGGGCATTGCGACACCACGAACGAGCGAACTATAAACTGGGAATGGGAATGGGCTGGTTGGTTACGGTTACAGTGTGTGGTACTCCCGCCATTTCGTTGCGCTTCAACGAGAGTGGAGACCAAATGCTGCATGGCGTCAGATACAAATGCTTCTGGCAAACTTGATAGAGACATAACTAGCATGCAGCGATGCAGGAAATCAGCAGTAGCTGTGGAAGAAGAGGAGCAGGTGCAGGTATTGGCCAAAACAAAAAGAAGAAGCAACAGAAAATTGCCAAGCTCTGAGGTAGTTACATTTTATGCACTGCTCCCCTTCCAGTTAAGGTAAAGTTTATGCCAATTTCAGGCATTATGAAAGTTAGTCACAAATTAGAAGCTGAACTCTGCAAAACGATGATGATGATGATGATGTCATCGAGTCATCAGGCAGTTAAATGACCACTTTGATTGTTGAGCTAGAACCAAGAATCGTTTGTGGTTGTAAGGTTTTTGACCTTTGTGGCTAAGCTAATTGTGATGTATAACTATAAACTATAAACTATAACTATAACTAACTATATAGAATTGGCTGTCTGAATGTTCAGATGACAAAATGTATCCATTTATGCAGCATTTAGCCATATTTTGTTCTTGAAACGATTTATGAATAAATATATAATTGGCTTTAATTAGCTTGATGTGATTGTTCCCCTATCAAACTATGATAAAACAAAGTGTTTTTAAGTGCATATATTTTCTTGGCCTCGGTGGACCTTCTGAGGGGAAATACTCATATAAGTAAAACACCCACACTCAAATAAATATCAAATTGAATTTTAATTGCAAACAATCTGGATTGGTTTTCCAAAGAACTCCGCGCGGTCCCAACAGGGAACTGAAAATTGTGAGAGTTAGCGATGCACCATGGGCTAAATGACCGAAAACAGGGAACCAAATTTAACACTTTTGGGGTAATCCCACTTCACACATTTTACGATTTTATATAAATTTTCTTTTATACTAGTATGTAGTTAAAAGTAATCCAGTGTTTTCTCAATAGATGGCCTTAATAAAGATCGAAAAGTCGTGGTCGACCACATAAAGAATATATATTCTTAATCAGCATGATATAGCATAATATAGCCATGTCCGCCTGTCGCTATGCTATCTTTTCCGTCTGTCTTAAAGCTATCGCCACCAAACTTTGCAGGAAGTCTTCTGGTACAAATACACTGCACATTTGACGGAACCGGTCGGATCGGATGTCTATAACATATAGCTGCCATGGGAACGATCGGTCGAGAAACTAGTTCTAGTGAGAAAATCTTTTTTGTTTTTAGTGCAAACGTCTCCAAACTCTGTATTTACTAGTTTTTAATGCTTTTCCATGATTCTGCCAAATTTGGTAGAAATCGGACATCTAAAAAGTATAGCTGCCATAGAAAAGTAAGTTTAGAAGAATAGTCTTTGTAAGAAAAACTTTTTTGTTTTCATTGTAAACCATTTTAAAATTGGCATATACTTATTTTATAAGCTTTCACACAATTCTTTAAAGTTTTATCAAAATCGGATCACTATAGGTTATAGCTGCCATATGAATGATCGGTCGAGCAACTAGTTTTAGTGAGAAAAACTTTTTTGTTTTCAAAGAAAACGCCTCGAAACTTTGTATTTCTTAGTTTGCTATGCTTTTTTATGATTCCACTAAGTTTGGTCGAAATCGGACATCTATATAGGATAGCTGTCTTAAAAAAGTAGCGTCAGAAAAGTAGTCTTAGTGAGAAAAACTTGTTTTGTTTTCAATGGATATGTCCTTCAAATTCGTTTGAAAACGTGCTGCAAGTGTATGCACACTTCGGCCTGGCCAAAGTTAACATTCTTCTATTTTTTTAATCCTAAAGTGATCAAACAAATCCCGTTTATCAGTTTATGTTATAAAAATTAAATTAAGCAAACTATTCGAGCACAATTTAATCCGAAAGCATCTGCTTTTAGAATGATTCCTCTTCCTTTCCTTTATCCAGTTTGTCCGTATCGACCGGTACCTTGTGGGAGAGTCTTCTTAGTCGTTTGGATACAAGCTGAAGAGGCGCTGTCTCTGTGTGAAACCAGCTTGATAAGGTAGTTCCGTACCATATCATAGCGTACCAACAGTTGTAGGGACTGCAATATGTACAGTTTGACTTTTTTTCTTTCAATTTTTATATCAAATGATTGAACCTTGAATTGTCGATTGTTGAATTGTATGTTCGATTGTCGATTTGAGTTTTTCAAAATCTCTGGGGATAAACTCGGCTGGTTGGAATTCTGTGACGCTGACTGCCTTATTCCCAAAACTTCACTTCACATATTCCCAAGTACTTTTAATGGTTTTAGTTAAACTTGAGCTGGGTTTCGGAACGGACATCAAAATGTCGTTCAATAAATTATTCATTTTCCTATTACTTATGACAATCGGAACCATTTGCGGCAATAACTATTTGACAGATATGCGAGACGATTATTGCGAATCGTATTGTGGAAATGAGTGTATAGTTGTCAATGCCAGTGAAAGTGTGAAAAAGTGCACCAAAAAGAACAATACCATAACAACAAACAATTACGAGCTTAATTTACATGCCACACATCTAGAGCTGGTTTGGTACAAATCCAACCCGGACTTAAACTTGCTGAAAAAACTAAGCTCGAACAATGAGTCGCCCTGGGATCTAAGTGTAACCAATAGCTTGGAAGACGAAAGTATAGTACCATCTGTTCGATATATGCAAGCATTTGGTATAAAAAGTCTGCAATTCTATATATTTCGTGTCTTACGAATATCCTTTAAAGAGGATGACATTGACGTGACACATGGAGCGAAATTGTTAAGCATTCGTGTTAATGCCCATTCGAACCCCAGTGATAAACTTATATACAAATACCTGCGGCAAACTACACAGATTTGGGAGACGATTACTATTGAGTGTTTAAATTCTCACTTATATTCTCCTTACTTTGAAACTATTCCCACAAGTTTCATGAGAGATCTACAAGCGGCCACCTTTGAGAATCTGACAAGTTTAAAGTTTTTGGACTTAAAGTCTAACTTAATGCAGGACTTTGCATTTTTAAGGTAATATCCATTGAAAAACTATCACGTATTCCTGCGTTTCATACAATACAATTTATTGCAGCTCGGCCACTCTACAGAATAATTTGGAAAGGATTGCACTGAGCATTGATAGAAAATTTGATCTTAATTCTTTTGAAAATTATTCAAAACTGAGGATGATCATTTTGTATACCTTGAGCACACCCAAAAAACTCATTTCGTGCAACAATTTGAGAGCCTTTGTCTGCGAACACCGAATGAGAAGTGATGGAAAAAGTTATTACAAACCAGTTTGTAGGTTCACACTTGGCGTAAATGACATAGGTTGCCCCCAGAGCTGCAATTGCAGTTTGAACTACCACTCCGAGGCGTTTTCCATCAACTGCAGTGGGCAAGGACTCACGGAAGTGCCAGAGTTGCCCATTTCCATAACTGGCCCCTCCACGCTTCTGTTTGAAGGAAATAAACTCACGGCACTACCAAACATTTCATGGCCAGGCTTTGCAAATGTTACCAAACTTCATTTATCCAACAACAATCTGACGAACTTAAACGCTGATCAGCTGCCACCGGTACTAACCCTGCTGGATATTCGAAAGAATCACATTCAAACGGTGGATGAGAAGGTGGGTACATTTCTCTTGGATCGGATACACAAAACCACACTCTTACAAGCTGGCATTCTCTGGATAAGCAAATGTGAGAATACAAATTTGACAATTTATTTGAACGAATTAACCAAGAAGAATGAGGAGCCCGTACTTCATCATCATCTTAACAGGCCCTGCCCGGAGCACTGCACCTGTTGTTTCAATGAAACCGCGAATCAGTTTGTTATCGACTGCAGAAACAGAAGTCTTATCTATTTTCCCAGTCTTCCGGCTAGTATAAAGGGCAGATCAACTCTTCTACTGGATGACAATCAGCTGGAAGCTCTACCCCAACTTGCGCTCAGGAATTCCACTCTACGGGAACTACACTTGAAGAACAATTTACTTACCCGTCTAACCATCAACCAACTGCCGCCAAACATCACTTATTTGGATATTCGAAATAATTCCTTAAGCGCACTTGAAGATGATGTGACGCTGTTCCTTTCAGCACGTCGGTTGACCACAGAACTCTCGGGCAATCCCTGGGAATGCAGTTGCAAGTTCACAAACTTCCTCAACTTCCTTCAAAATCAGCACTCCAATGAGTATAAGGCTGCTTTAAAGCGTTGCAGTGGTCAGGAATATTGCCCCACAGCATGTTTCTGTTGCCTGGATCCTGACACGGGAAAATTCCACATCAATTGCTCGAATCAAGGACTGACTGAGATTCCCGAAATGCCATTAGCAAATCATTCTGTGCTGCACTTTGAAAATAATAATCTGACAAGTCTATCGAAAAGATCACTCCAATTCTTTGATCAACTTGAAGAACTTCACTTGGCTAACAATCAGCTGGTAACAATAGAAAATGTTCCCTCTAACCTGATCCTGCTAGATGTAAGAGGCAACCAATTGGAAAAACTCAGTCAGGAAATGGTTGACCTACTCATCCATCAATCCCAACTAACTCTTTCTATCTCCTTCAATCCCTGGATATGCAGTTGCGAGGAGATACACTTTCTACGATTCACCAAGCAATTTAAAGGCACCATCCACGATCTCTGTTATGTCACATGCCCGGACTCTACCTTGCTGGTGAAGCTGGAGGAAAAGGATCTTTGCCCACTGGAAATTCCTGCCTATGTCTACATTTTAATGGCAATCATTGCCTCCACCATCACCTTGAACTGTGTGCAATACTTCCGAGAGTCCATCAAAATGTGGTTCTATGATAAGAATTTATGCCTGGGACTGGCTGCCCGTAGAGAAATGGATAGGGAGAAGATATTCGATGGTTTCCTGGCCTTCACCCATAAGGATGCCGAGTTCGTGGATGAATACATTGAGGTGCTGGAAAACGGATTGCACAAGTTTCGTTTGTGTTTCTATGAACGAGACTGGCTGCTGGGCCAGTCGATTCCCGCCTGCATTTGTCAGTCGGTGGAGGACTCGAAACGCATTATAATACTGATGACAAAGAACTTTCTGAGATCGTCGTGGGGTCGCTTGGAATTTCGCCTTGCACTACATGCCACATCCCAGGACAAATGCAAACGCCTGATCATTGTGGTGTATCCCGATGTGGAGAACTTTGATGAATTGGATAGCGAGCTCAAGTTGTATATGACTCTAAATACCTATCTAAATCGAAATGATCCGAACTTCTGGAGTAAGCTGATTTATGCCATGCCACATGATGTGGGCACCCAATAAGCCATACAATTTTTTGTCATTACTCTAATTTTAACACTAAAATGTATTTGTCAGACAACAAATTTTGTTATGGGTCAAAGTTTTTAGGAATCGCTTGCCCTAAAATGCAAATTTTTATAAACTTGTCATTTTTATTCCGAATTTAAGATATAAAACAAGAAAGAAAGTCGGTCAAGCCTGAAATTATCCGCTCAGAATATATTTTGATGTAATCTCAATTGCAAAACCATAACACCAGAGCTCCAAGGACTTCTTAATTGTATTTCCAAGCCTAATGATCAGCTGTCACCTTTTGTTTCCATAATTTCTCTTCACCATTTAAGACAAAAACGAAAATTCCCAAAGTTGACATCAATCTCTCTCTATCTCTCTCGGTGCCTCTAATGTCCATTAAAAACCGCACAAAATTCCAAATCATAATCATTAAAAAAGTGCGACTGTCATTAGCCCAGTCCCATTTACAGAGCCAAGACAACAGCTGCTGCTGATGATGGTTCTATTTCTGTGCCTCTATCTAGATCACGATTACACCAAAAAGATAACCCAGTTTATGGTGGTGGCCCGCAAGAACTTTCCTCACCCAGCTGACACACAAAGTCTTAAATCTTAAGTTCAAATCGCCATAATTATGCCCGAGCTGATCTCTCTCTCTGACTGTGTCTCCTCTAGCAAATTGTTTCATGCTGTGATTTTTGTTGCTTTGATAATTTTCAATTGTAATGCTGATGAACATTAATTATGGCTGGCGAAGCCAAGAAAAATGATCTTGATGCGTATGAGTGTTTTTTTTTTTTTGGTCTTTGTATTTTTGGCAACCGAAAACTTTCACAAGACCCACGAATTTTACTTTCATCTCGGCTGGCTGAACGCATTCTAAAATCTTTTGGAGCCGGGCTAACTCATTAAGTTGTCGTTGGCCTCATTATGCACACAGCCACAGCCACAGCCAAGTCCAAGTCCAAGCCAAGCCAAGTCTTTTCTAATCATAAGTGCAACGGTTATGCTCGCCTTAACATCGCGCTGTTCCAATCTCCACAACAACTACAAAAGGGAAACGGAAGCCCAACAGAATGGAGATGAAGATGGAGATTTATGTATGCCACATGCTAATCAAAGTCAAAAATAAAACGCAACTGTGGGTGAAATTTGAGCTAAGGCTAAGGCTGTGGCTGCAGTTGGTTGGCCATTGAAATGGGTGAAGGTGAAGGCAGCGTTTTAGTTTCTGCTCGTAAGTCTGCGGTCTTGGGTTTTGCAGATGGGAAAGTTTTTGTTGTTTTTGTTGTTGTTGTTTCTTTTTATATTTGCTAGCGTTTTGCGATCTTAACGCTCACTTGGCTTTTTGTGTTCTAATAATACTTCAAACAATAAAATATACACTGAGAGAAACAGACTGCTTTTTTAGGCTACAGCTATAAACTCAAAACGGGTTGACTTACGATTTTTCATCTTATTGAATTGCTGTGCAACCATCGCAGCCTGGCTGATCATTCTAACGAACCAACTTTATTCTCCCCCCATTTTCTCGCAGCGTAGCCCAACCTTTTGTAGCCGCTGCTGTTGTTAATAATGAAAAGAAAAATGCTTAATGGTTTTTCTATGCAAAAATCCATTGAGCACTTCCCGCTCCCTTCCATCTACAACTTCTTCCCATTCTTGCCAAGCACTTCAATCAGAAAGTTGTCTGCAAGCCTTTCGCTGGCCTTTCGTTGTGGGCACGTCCCACTCAATGGAACGAAGAGTCGAAGAGTTGGACACTGAATCACCACCATATTGGGCAACAACAGGCACAAAACCTCAAACTGCAGTTGGAGTTAAAGTTTATGCTTTTTGTTTTATGTGTCTGTCGGTTTGTCTGTTTGTTTGTTTGTTAGTTTTATCTGTTGGCTTCCGTTCAAGAACCCCGAAAAAGAACAACAAGAAGCTAAAAGTTGCGTTGACAACATTTTGTGCCACTTTCATGCAAATTATTACCGACTATTTTTGTTCTTAACATCATTTCGTAATTTTGTTGTGCCACTGAGCGTTTTGTGTGTTTGATGTAATCATCAAAGACCCATTTCCAAAATGATGGGAAGCGGTTGATATATGCCTGAGGTTTAGGGGGGGGTCAGCTCATTGGAAATGCCAAAGTGTATGCAATTTTGTGGGTCACAATCCAGTTAAATTTACAGAGTTCTTAACTTGACCTGCAGGGTCAACGGGAAATTGGTTCAAACATCGGAATAAACTGTAGTTTTTAAGACACAGCTGGCTTCAAGTGGAAATTATATATAATATTTGAGCATGTAAGATTAGTTGGTCAAGCTCGACTGAAAGATACTCTGTACCTCAGGTGGTGCTGTTCATCTTAAATGTTTGTTTTCTTTATAACTCGACTATCGTTCATCCGATCTTCCTCAATGCTTTGTCGGGTCGGTAAATAATACTAATTACTAAATATGTCTATATGGTACGAACCTTCTATTTATCAAATTGTGGGAGACATGACGTCGAAAAATTGAAAATAAACTTGATCTTCCTGCAGGCATTAGAAGTTTTTGTCCCATACATGTCGAAGCTCTATCTCTTTCCATCTGCGAGATCTGACGGACATGGCTGTATTGACTAGGCTGTTGATGCTGATCAAACATAGTTATACACTTCAAGGGGTTCGGAGAAGATTCGTTCTGGCTGTTACATACTTTTGCACAAATTTAATATACTCAGTTTACCTCTGGTACAGAGAATCATGCATGATTCAGCCCTGAAATGGAACAGCCCAGTGAACTCACGTCATATCTTATATGAGTTTCAGCTATGAACATGTACTACTACGTCATGACCTTAGCTGATTTCAGGCATGATTTAAGTACTGTGCTCATGGGTGAGTTTCATGGGTCGTACTGAAATTACTCATGAATTCAGTTATTCCTGATAAATTCAGGGTCCTTTGGCCTAAGTTATTCTTTTGTTGAAATACAGCACCTACAAAGATTTAAAAGAAACATTCATGCATAGAAAGCCGAGTAATTTGAGGGAACCAACCTTTGGGATATGACTTACTGCCATAAATCTTTTATTTATATCTTAATTAATATCAAAACAATTCTATAATACGAATTTTCTATATAACGAAGTCTATTTTTGTCCCCTTGAGATTTGCAGATTTATTATCTTCTAAATTGTTGCTTTGTGTCAGATAAACTTAGATTTTACTCTGTTAGTTGTAGGTTTATGTGACAAATACATACATTGAGATGTTAAAGATCAGAATTGGCCCTTCATCTTTTATGTCATGTTTCTGTTTTTTTGATCTGAAAACTGAAATTCTTAAGTATTTTTATCAACATGAACTCGTCCTGTTGAGCCGTTGGATTAGGGGTCGGCAATGAAGGCAGAAAAGTTGCTCTGTGGCACCGACTGTAAAAGGTAACAGAGAACAGGCAGAGAGTTTCCCAACCCTTCTCATCTTTGATTTGATATTTACAATCGGCTGAGGCAAACTGTATAAAGCAGTGCTCCCAAGTCATTACCCCTGGGAGACGAACGCTTTCTGCAATTCAGATGCAGGCTTACCAAAATCATGCCTTACTATACATAATAATCAAGCTTCAAGTCGCAGTCAAGCCAGTTTCGACTTTGCGTTAAATTTAATAGACTCAGCTTGAAAGTCCGTTCCTCTATTTGTATACCCTTGCAGAGGGTATTATGGTTTTGCCCAGAAGTTTTCAACGCATAGAAATATTAATTTCCGACCCCATAAACTATATATATTCTTGATCAGGGAGACCAGCTGAGTTGATTGAGCTTTGTCCGTCCGTCCGTTTGTCTGTTTCTACGCGAACTAGTCTCTCAGTTTTAAAGCTATGGAGCAGAAATTTTGCACAGATTATTCATTTTGCTGCACACTACCAATATGTCGAAACCGACCGGATCGAATTACTATATCACATAGCTCCCATAGGAACAATCGGTCGGAAAACTAGTTTTAGTGAGAAAAACTTTTTTCTTTTCAATGGAAACGTCTCCAAACTTTGTAATCGAAGGTTTTCGATGTTTTTTTTATAATTCTACCAAGTTTTATTAAAATCGGACAACTATATGGTATAGCTGCCATACAAAAGAAAGGTCTGAAAAAGAGTTTTAGTTCGAAAAACTTTTTTGTTTTTAATGGTAGCATCCTGCAATTTTATATTTGTTTGTTTCACATGCTTTCACATATTTTTACAAATTTTTGACCAAATCGGATGACGAATGATCTTTCGGAAAATGGGAAAAACAGTTTTTTTTTTTAAATATTTAAGCAAGGGTATAAAAACTTCGGCACAGATGAAGTTAGCTTAGCTTACTCGTTATTAATCTCTTCGACTTACCTTCTGATCCTCTAAACAAAAATCTAAAATTTGAGGATGCACAAATATCTATAAAAATATTTATCAATATATTTTCGACATCATAAATAGTTTATACAAAAAACTCACTAATGCTAAATAAATAGTAGTCCATAAGTTAATCTCGCTCTGTAAATCATATTAAATTGCACAGTTAAAGCTAAGTACAAAAATTTCATAAATTACGGCAGCTTCATGTCAAATACCGTTCGGCGGATGGGTAGAGATGTAGCTGGCCCCGGCTATGCGCAGTCGTCTTAAGCTAAATGGCCAAGTTACGAGTACATTCAGCAAGACAAGTGGGCATAGTATGAGTTGGATTGCTGGCTGGGAGGGGGGGGGGGGGGACCTACAAGGTGCATTGATACTGCTGATGTTGCAACGCACGCGGCAGCGTCTTGTGCGGTAGATGGGAAGAGACGGTGGAGTTGGAGGTGGTTTTGGTGCTTGACAGCTTTGTGCCCAGTCGCTGACGTTGCAGGAGAACGATGCAAATGCTGATGATTATCACAGATATGGAAACAGTTACCAAGACACTGCCCAGATTGGAGCTGATGTAACGTAAGGCAGCGGCAAAGGCTAGCAAGCGAGAGGAAGAGATATTCCGATATTCAATTTATTTCTTTGTTTCCCACTTACCTTCCGGCTCACCCTGCCCATCTTCGGAACTGTTCCAGCTATTAAAATTAAGTCCCGGTGTCTGTTCCACCACCAATTTGGCATATTTGGTACCCACTTGCTCTAGAATTTGACCCTGGGCTGGTGTCTCTGGCATTTCCTCTGCCAAATTATTTAACTCATTTAGACTTGTGAGGCTCAAGGCACGTCCTTGTTGACGTTGTTGGGTGGCCTCTTTTTTCTCCTCCTGGAGTTTGGGTGGTTGAGTTTCCACCACCAAAGCTGGTTGTTCCACAGACTCCGGCTCTCTAAGCACTAATTCACTTTTGTTGACGAAACGCATGTGACGCAACTCTCTGCCCAGACGCTGCTCGTCATCCATGTCGGGCTGAAAGGGATCATTGGGCTCATAGGCAGCAGCTATGCCCGATTTGCCGGGCACCGTGAAACTGGCTCGTACTGTTTGCATGCCCGATTGGTAGCTACAAACCACCACAAAACTGAGAAGAGTGCAAAAAGTTTGAAAATTAAATCCTTAAATCTTAAAGTAATTTTTAACTCACCGCCTGGTGCTGTGCGTGAAAATGCCCAAATTCTCTTGCACCGTTATAAATGTCTCCACGGTGTTGGTTTCCGGTTTCACCATACTTCCACACTGTTTATGATCAATACGCATGGTATATCTATCAGCTGGATCATTGGCATTTCCCTTCACACCGCAATTGCCACCATCCACCACAATGCGTCCACCAAAATAGGGGCCCGTCTCCACCTCAATCTCTGAGGCCTGCGGCAAGCATTGCGTAGCCTGGGCAGAGACTAAAATTAAGTTTTATTTTCGTTAATTTTTCTGTTATGTTTTTTAAGAAGTTTAAAATTTACTCACAGCCCTTGGTGGGTATAACAATGCTCTGACCCGGCAAATGTACCGAGCTAACACTTTCGATTTCGTTCTCTTCATGGAATTCAGCGCGTGCATTAGCACTGCGTGCTCCACTCAAGGGACTGGAACGTCTCTGGTTAGCTGGACGTATGTGAAAACTGTATCTGGTGGCCATTCTGAGATTATCCACAGCTGTGGCAAAGTGTTGAATCTGCGAACTGGAGCAACAAATAAATGATTAGAGCGGTTGGTCCAAAAAATGCTCTCTTTGCCATATTCTCTGTCAGTTTGAAAGCTATCTTTACCAAACTTTGCACGAAGTCTTAAGGTACAAATACGCTGCACATTTATCAAAACAGGACGGATTGGATGACTACAGCATATGGCTGTCATAAGAACAATCAGTCGAAAAAGAAGTTTTAGTGAGAAAAACTTTTTTGTTTTCAATGGAAACGCCTCTAAACTTTGTATTTCTTAGATTGCTATGTTTTTCCATGATTCCACTAAGTTTGGTCGAAATCGGATATCTATATAGTATAGCTGTCATAGAAAAGTAGAGTCTAAAAACTAGTCTTAGTGAGAAAAACTTTTTTGTTTTCTATGGAAAAGTTCTTAAAATTGATATATATTCATTTGATTTGCTTTCACACAATTCTACAAAGTTTTGTCAAAATCGGATGACTATAGCCTATAGCTGCAGTACGAAAAATCGGTCAACAAATAAGTTCTATTGAGAAAAACTTTTTTGTTTTCCATCGAAATGTTCTTAAAATGAACAGTTATTTATTTTATATGCTTTTACACAATTCCACAAAGTTTGGTCAAAATCCGATGACTATAGCATACAGCTGCAGTACGAAAGATCGGTCGAAAAAGAAGTTCCATTGAGAAATGCTTTTTTGTTTCAAATGGAATCGTCACCGAATTTACTTAGATGTTCTTTTGTAAGTCTTTTACATGAATTCACTAAGTTTGGTCAAAATCGGACATCTATATAGTATTGCTTCCATAGAAAAGTAAGGTACGAAAAGTAGTTTTTGTTCAAAAGTTACCTTTTCTCTATTTTTACTTCTTCAAAAATTAAGAAAAATATTTTTTGGATTATAGGAAGTATTTTCTTAAAGTCGGAAAATGATTTTCTGAAATATATGTTGAATTTCGCATGTTTTTTTGTTGTTGAGTGTGGCAACTATAAAGTTCACACTCTGTTCCAACATCAGCATAAGAGGCACCCAGAGACCACGCAGCGCGCTTAATTTTATTGCCAGCAAAACCCATCATAATTCCTAAGACCTTCATAAATATGCCCAGAATGGGAATCATTAAGACCACTTAAGCCAAATTGGGTGGAACATTTATGGACACTTAAAGTCGGCTACAACGCATTGAGAGAATAGCCACCACCTCAGCTAATCTCTAAATGTTACATGTGAGGCATTTAACAATTAAATAAATACATATTTCACCCGAAATACCGATATCGTGTATTGACAAAACTCGGTCAAAGAAAATACCATCAATTGGTATTCAGCAGGGTGCGGTAAATGGGAATGAAATTCAGTTTTAGTTTCAAGTCGTGTTAAAAAGGTCAAAAACTTGGTTGTTATTTGACAGGCAAAGTTTGACCTCATTTGCTTAAGTCATAAGCGTGTCGATTAACTAAAACACCAACAGAAACAACTATCATGAAGCATTTCACATTGTCGGCAAAAGAGGATGCTTAGGGGCACCAGGAAGATGAAACGCAAACGAACCTCGGCTCGTAATCTTTTTGGGACAAATCACATATAGTTTATTCCCATGTGATAATATGGAATAGAATCATATTATCTATTCTGAGTCGAACTCTTCTCCTCTTCCTTCGGCTTCAAGTTTGGAATCCTTTTAATATATCTGATGATTTGTCTTCTTCTGGCATTTAATCGTAGCCAACTCTTATCAAGCTTTCCAGACTAAAACTTACCCAAGATCATTTTCATCCTCCTGTATTTCCGCTGCGCTGCCATTCACCGTTTTGACGCGACATCGCTGTGGTCCATAGTTCTGCATTTCGCAGTAGAAAATCTGAAATGCCTTGGGTGGTTCCACATCGGTGCTCATATTTGTCACATCTCCGCCACCGTCAACTGTGTCATGATGGGCCGGCACGAATTCAACTTCCCAGGTCAGATTCACCGATTTGTAATTTGGTTCACCAGCCACGCCGCGTATCTCTGTAATACACATAACATGGCCATAACCATATGAAAATGGGGTTAGAGCAAGCTGTGCGGCAGCACAAACAGCAAAACAGATTCGTGTCTAGTTCATCGAAGGTAGCCCAAGAGCAGCAGTTAAAGTTGCCTCCTGTTTGGTGGCTGCTGCTTGTTGCATGCAAATCAGCTGCCGGTGCAAAGAAAAAACTCGTTCCACCGAGGAGGCAGACACGCTTTTGGATTAGTTTTGTTATTCCTTTTTTTTTTTTTTGTGGCACCACTAAGTGGTTGTAGGTACACACCATCACTAGCTGCTCGATCTGTGCCATTTTGAGATGCTAAACGCTGCAGGTGATGGAGGATTTGCCAGCAAGTGTGACGTGAATTAGCCACAAGGTAGAATAAAAAACCAGATTAAAGTTGAAGGAAATTGGTTGGTCAGCGGTGGAAAATGATATAACTCAATGATGACAGGCTTAACTTTGTTGCAGAGGAAAGGTCACTGACTACAACTCATGATATATATAGAAAAATATGGATGGAAGATATGAAACAAAATAGCTGCCAAGCGATCTCGTAAAATTAGTTAACAGCCAGAATGATGAAAAAAGTTTGAAAAATCGAAAAGTCATGCTTGTCTGTGAAACAAAGAAACAATTTTTGTCTTAAATTGAAACTAGAACCAGTTTCCTTTTTTTTTTTGGTATCAATATTATCCTAGAGAATATCAATTTGATATTTTGTTTATCGCTGTCTTAAATTGAAACTAGAACCAGTTTCGTTTTTTTTGGTATCAATATTATCGTAGAGAATATCAATTTGATATTTTGTTTATCAATTTGATACTAGGAATATTCCTTTGTCATATGACAGACACATATTTGTACGATAGTTTGAAAATTCTAAAAGTAGCAATTTGATATCTTCCAAATGGCATTTCAATACCTTCCATAATATCAACTTGAGACTTGAAGAATTTAAGGACAATCTGATACTCAATATTATCAAAATGACCACGAAATGGTAGCATTTCGATGACAAATTTTGTGTTGGGTGTATATCTCCAGGCTTCAGGCTACCACTATTCGAAATGCACATTAATCACACTTCATCTATTTGGCATTTTTATTTCTCTCTGTTTGATGAAGTCGCCAGCCTTGTCATCAAACACCACTGGCATTTTCTAATCATCATTGAAAACGCATTGCTGTGCGGTTCTAATGGCATCTTTATCTCTCTCTCTTCCTCTGTCTCTTAGCCCCAATGTCAGAATATGTGCCATTGCAAATAAACTGAGTTTTCACTTTTCCATGTTTCCACTCTGTGAAATTCGCCTAAAAATGTTTGCCACAAAAAATCGGTGTCAATGATTTCAACATGGGAAAAAGCAAACAGAACGAAGCAGCATTGCCAGGCGAGGCTGAGTTGAGGATTTCAAAACAAGCTGGCTGAAGTAAATGGCATTTCTAATTGCAGATTATGCAAGGTTCTTCTTGTGCAAATGACAGAGACATGTTAGACACTTGCCTACTTTTAGTGAAAATGTTTGAGTAATGGCGAATGTGAGCAATAAACTATAGGAGCAATAAATAGAAGAAGATAGCTTTGGTTTTGAAGAAATCATATAATTTGCTTCTCTCCGCATTGAAATCTCAACTTAATTTCGTATAAAAGTGTCATTAAACAATTTATATGTGTGAATTTAATTTGGTCAGAAATGATGATTTTTATTATTGCCTTCGGACAGTGGTTCGATACCGTAACAAAACGGCCCAGGGTGAGCCTAACACTATTTTTGTCTCAGTGCAGTTGCAGTTGGCCATTAATGCCATGTCACTGGCAGATGACGGGCAGATGACATGGCATTAAAATGGTTACCGTCTTCAAATCAAATCTTTGGGTGCATTATGTAATTGTCGGACACCGTAAGGAAGCTCCCATATTATGCACCAGATACATAGTTTTGCCATCCAATTAACAACCTAATGTTTGCTTTAATCTATAAGTGCAATTTCCGCTTTTTGCGGTTCTGGGGCGGGTCGCTCCGACACTTTTTTGCGGCCAGGAAATGTCTGCACATTTCCCGCATGCACATTTCTTGATTGGCATTAAATGGCAAAAACAAGTTTGTGGCCGAAGTCTTTTGAAACAATTTCGCTGCCAAGGGCAGACCCTATTTAAAAACGAGGGAAACAAAAAGGAATACAAAAATGCAGCACAATCGTGACCAAATGCAATTAGGCAGGCCATGTCAGCAGAAGAAAAGGAGAAGAACAAATGCTTAAGTAGAAAAGCCTGCGACTGCGACTTTAACTGCAGCTTGGGCTGCTGGTTAGCTGAGGACTCACCATATTTGCTACCAACTTTGGCATTGTTGTTGTTGTTGCTGCCGCTGCTGCTGCTGATTCCAGATGTTTTCAATTTGGCGTCCTCTGTCAGCGACTGCGACTCATTGTTGCTGTTGTTGTTGTTGTTGATCCGCTGTGCTATGCGCCTGCCTTGCTTTGCTGTTGCTGTTGCCGCTTGCATTGCCGGCAGCAACATTAACACACACATCAGCAACATGACCATTGGCAACATGTTGCTGTGGCTGTTGCTGCTGCAGCTGCTGCTGGTTGCTGACATTATTATTTTTGTTCCTCTTTTTTTTTGGCTTGATTTATTGTAGTTTAGCTATTTGTTTTCATGAAAATGTATGCCAATTTTTCTAATGCACAATTTAAAGCTGTGATTTGTAGCCAGATGTTGGTTTGGTGTTGGTGGGAGGGGGGGGGTTTAACTTTAATTTAAGCAAAACACTTTTAATTTTTTTGTAATATATAAAAATCGTTATACCTAGATATATGTGATGACAAACATCTTCTAGCTGAGCCCTTTCGGCGAGTGTCGACTGGGCTATGGACACTGTGCCAACCTCACTCCAAAATAGGTGATAAGCTTGCTTCAGATTAAAACCACGTTATTTCGGTTCTAGTGAAGCTATCAAAACTGCTTCTAAGAAACAAAGGCACCCACCTAAGGAACCACTGAGACATTCAAAACTGAGAACCCAATGATGGAATTTGATCTTCAACTTTATCTACATAAACTTTAAGAACATTTGCCAAACAAAACCTCCGGTCCAAAACAAAATCCTTTAATAATGTAGTTTTTTATGATATAAGACGAATATTTTCTTATATGGTTAAATGTAGTTCGTACTTGATATTCGAGTATGATGCTCAATTAAATTTGCGGCTTTCTCGCTTCAAGCCTGTGTTTCAAAATCTAATCAATCAAAAGTCGACCAATATCGGGCCTTCTTGATTTCATCATTACTGTGGAAGCCATTTGACTTCCAACAACAAGCTAATGTCAATCCCGTGTATAGTTAAAATAATCTCAAATTAACAAGCTTCAGTCGGCATTAAGGACAGAACTCAGGCATTTAATGTTGCCTAATCAAGACAACTTTCTCGTACAATCTGGAATTGAATGACTTCTGCCATTTGTCTTGATATATGGGATTTTTCTTCAGTGTAGTAGTTGTCTGCAGTTACTGAAGCGGCGGCCTTAGTAGGCGCCCAATGCATATTTCACAGCTGGTTTGGTCAGACTAGTAAAAGTAGTGCCAAGTTGCGGTATCCAGCCTATGAATTTACGATGGAATAAATTATCTCTTCATAGAATATCCTTTTTTTGACGTTATAAAAGCCATTTTTATATCCTTTGGATGATTTTCAGCTCCGTCGAATGAAATTTTAGATCTATTTAACAATAAATGAAAATTAAAGCATCCAAAAATGGCTATTAAAAAATATCTATTGGTGTATATATATCTACTGTTGTATTGACCTGTGCTGCCTTTTGCAGTTCTAATTACAGTTTCCCGATGGAGTTGAAATCCACGGATCTGCCAAAGGTTTTAAGAATTTTTTTAAGATTTAAGTGATTTTTCAAGTCTTAGCTTCAGGTTCTATTGAGAATTGAAAGAAAGGACTTGGCTTAAAAAACAACTAAAGTTGTTCAGATGACCAAACTACAGTTTAGCAATAGTAATTACTGAAATTAACAGATAAAAATCCATATATAAAGCGAAACTGAGACTTTATATAGAATTAACTTTTCGCTCGCATTAAAATATTTTTGGTTTCTCTCATTCTGGTTTGACTTAAACGGCAGGGAGACTCCAAGAGACTCCAAAAGACTCTGTTTTTTCAATGTATGTGACATATTTTCAGTCCTTGCCTAAATTATTGTTAAATTTTTGTTTGTTTTTTTCGTTGCTTCACACACTTGTTATAATTGGCAGTAATCCCCTTGTGGAAAATATAAGATCACATTCGTCACAGCACAAAAACCGTTCACAAAACGTTGACATAAACAACCCGTTACATTTAGCCAATTGAACCGCACGCCTTGAATGATGCCGCACAACTGAACCAACTCCAACTTCAGTTCTAGAGGCCGGAGTCAAGTCAAAGCCGCCACAGCTGTTCAACAATGCCAAGGCCGTAAGAGCTTTTGTCCACAAAAAGCTCGCTCAAGTGTAACCCTCGCTCTCGCTCTCTCTCTCACTCTCTCTCTCTCTCTCTCTCTTGGTGTCGTAGGCCCGTCCAGAACAAAATGTTAAGTAGTTTTGTTATCAGCTGCCGCTTATCAATTTGACGGACAGTTTTTGGAAAATGCAAAGTAAATTAAAAATCCATATTTTTGCAGCAAAGCTTTTGCCATAATCAAAGCAAAAGGCAAGACAATATTGCTACCGTTTACCGTTAGTATTTCAATACAAAATCAAAAGAAACAGAGAATCACTTTCCCTTTTCGGCCATTGTTTTTCTCTCGTGTTTCTCTACTCCCACCCTCGTTCGCAGCTGGCTTTGATTAATGCTTAATCAGCAATATTATTGTTATTAGTTTTCTATAGCGGCAAAATGTATATTTTGTCATGAACATTGCCAACAATTTCATCGAACGAAATCAATTTGAAAAAAAAAAGACAAGACAAACAAAGAGTTTCTCTTTGATAAAAAGAAATACAAAAATTATTATAATGGAGCAGTATGGAGGGGATCTGTCATAAATAATTGTATCGTATAAATGTATCGTGTTGCATCATCGAAATTGGTTAAGGAGTGTATAAATCATTGTCAACGAAAAATTCAATCAATTATTCAGAGAAATAATGGGGAAAATATTATCTAAGAAATCAATTAGCAAATAGAAGAAAAGTTAGCTTAAACATTTTTATTATAAGTTTAGTTTTTAGGTGGACACAGTTTTCTATGAAAATTGGAGTGTTACTTTAACTTTTAACCTCGAAAATTCCAAGAAACTTTTCCCAATTCTTTATGAGGGGGGTCACACAGAGACCTTAAGGTGCCTTATGAGACTGGGTTCAAATTTTTTAAGAATTAGATTTATGAACACGTTTGAACTTCTTTTGTTTTAATAATCTAAATTTCCTAGGGTTTTTTGGTCCATCAATTCGATTCGAAGAATTTCTTTAGTCAGTTTTTTTCAGAACTTATAAGACTACCACAAAAAATAATTTGATAGCGCTGAATCACAGCATTATAATTTTAAAACTATATCCAAGCTCGTCTTTTCACGATTTTGAAAAGAATAAGAGCATAGGTCAAGGTGTGGCGAATAAAATTTACGTATTTTATGTTAGTAGGTTAAAGTTTTTAGTAGGATACTTTCTTAATCGATATTTTTAACCCAAAATGTTTGAATCGAACTGATGCTTTTCAATATCGTCAAAAATTAAGAATGTATATTTTTAAAATAGTCGGCAACCCTTATTGTAATTCATTCAAAACAAAAGTGTCTGCACTTTTAAATCAAAAAACCTGCACAGACCATTCTAAATGTTTTTTATTATGTTAAAAACCTCCGACTGATTTTGCTGTCAAATGCAAGAAAATGTTTAATCGGCAAATAATTTTAACAAAAGTGTCTGCACTTTAAAACGATTATTCGATATTTTCATTTAGTTTATACCATAGAATGGGTAATAAAAAACATTTTCTCCACAGTTCTATTTATTTCTATAATTTCATCCTTTGCTTTCCACACTCAACGATAAACATTATTAGCCAAATCAAAATTTCCCCTCCACTTCCGCTCTTATTTAGGTCCACCTTCCCCACTTAAGGGCACAAAAAACTTGTTAATTCATCAACACGCAAAGTAATTTACATTTTCATTATGACATTTTCCGTCTACTTACCCATTTAGGTATATGATAATGAGAAAACAGCGCTTAGTCACATATGTCTAATATGACATAAACCTACTTTATTTTTGTGGTCACATCAAGGTCAGTATTACCTGCTTTGGGAAAAGGACACTGACCGGGTATGTACATCAATAATGTAGGCCACATTAAAATTTCAGCTTGTGCAGCACGAAGAATCCCTCGACATTCGCTGTGCACGTACCACTAATTTTACTAATTAAAAATTTAATGAGGCTCTCACAGAAACTAAAAATAAAACAAACGAAACGAAGGGAACACCTGTTGGTGCACATAAAACTCTTTGGCAGAATTCCCATGAGGGTTTTTCCGTTGTTGTTGAAGGATTTGCCAGAGGCAAATTGAAATGTGAGTGGGATGCGGAGAGCGGGGGGCGAATTGAAACGAATTGTGTTTTTAGTATGTGCCTGAAAGTAGGCAACACATTTGGATTTGGTGGTGTGCGGCATAATTGAGTGGAAGTGGACGACGTCGCTGTCAGTCGCCAAGTTTTAGTGATTTGCATAGCGCGACCCTAGGCTCACGTCATTAGCAGGCGTCAAGTGGGGTGAGGCTGGAAAATTTACATGCCAACGCTTGTCTTGCCACACACACACGCGTCTGCTTCGTCGTCCTGTCCTGCCTGCCAGTCAGCCTGCTCCTGCTCTTGGTCCTGTTGCCTGCCTGGATTACATGTCTCGAGCACATCAAACAAGCTTACTTACCAATGACCTCGTTAATGACACACACACACAGCCAAACTTTGTGTGTGTCTGCGTGTGTTGTTTGAATTTACTTTGTAATTTTCGCTTATCAGATTTATTTTTATTTTTGATTCGTTTTCCAGCTGGTGCCCAATGCAAACAGGAGACATATCCAAAAGGGCAATGATCGACTTGGCAATTGCCACTTATTTTTGATTCTTTAAGGATTTGTAATGTAAGCGATTGCAGTCAATTGCGGTTGCTTGTGTGGATTTGTATTTTTTTTTGATATCAATTGTTTGTAACTTAAGGATAATTCAAAGGCATGTTTTTGGACAACTTTCGAACATGTGGCAACACCAAAAATGCTCCGTAAGGTTGGCACCAGTTTTAAGCCAAGGGCTTTTAGGTATTAAGTCATATCTCTGACGGTTGTGTAGATAGAAGGTTCCGCACATATTTTGTGGTTACGATTATTTAAAAATGCGCCAAAGAATTGCTAAAGATCGGATGAGCGGAAGTCAAGTTATGAGCAAAGGAAAGACTCATTGTCTAGACCGGCTATAGTTGACTAGAACCACGTCTTTGAATTTCACACGGCGGACTTTGCACTTCAACGTATTCCATGTTGCTTAAATTTGTCTCTTCTCCAGCACTTTTTCATATTATACTTAAGCGATGATGCATTTGTTGACAATGTAACAAAATTCCATTATTAACAATCCCCTCGCGATTGATTTATATGCAAAACCGATCATTTTTGTTGTACCCCAAAATTGTCAGCTATTTTTCAGTATTTCGAATTCACTTTACAGCACACTTTTAACACTAATATTTTTACTTAAACTACTACCTCCTGGCACCTTAAAGTGTTCAAGGAGTTCAACTAGCTGCCTTTTGTATTAAACATAAATAATTGAAATTTCTTTTACCTTCGAAGGGTATTGTATTTCATCCATCATCAAGAGCAGCGTCCAATGCCAGCGTAGTGCATATTCAGGCTTCTGCCATTCTGTGTGTGCTAATACAATTAAAGTAATTACCCCAGCCGCAGTCACAATTGCCATAGAAAATGGCAGGTTCCACCGCTATCGCCACCGTCTTCGTCTTTTTAATAAACGGCTCGATAATAACTTTGACAATATGTTTGCCTCGTTGGCTTCCGATGAGGATAATTACGATTGACATCATTCCCAATGGCCCTGCCCCTGACCATTAAATGAGGTACACACCCACACATAGAAATGTATGTGACATTTTGATACTGTATTTATCTCATCATCATCATCATATAACCATTAACACATGCTCTATAATTACAAATAAACTAAGTTTAGTTAACTATTAATTAATTGGTCGAGCGCTGGCAACGTTTTTTTGGTTGTGATCTACGAGAAGCAGCCTAAAAGTATGCTATACATTGTTTATTTTTAGAATTAAATAATACTTGTGTGTGAGTGTTGGTGTGTAGGTGTGTGTGTGTGTGAGGAGTATTTGTAAATTGGTTACACAAAACCTGTGTGTGGAATCAACGCAAATAAAAAGATTTACATATCAAAGGAATTTTGTTACACAATTAAACTGTGATTTGGTTTTATGCTAAGGTTCAGCTTTCAGACTGGTGCTTCAATTTGAAACAATAAAGTGAAATCAATGAACATTTTAATGTAAAGCAAATACAAGCTGTAGATAAGGTCCCATACGCAAATATTACCTACATCATATAGTTTGCGAGCTAATATTAAACTTTGCCCAAGTTTGTACAACTAATAATTGAACCAAACTGCTGTCCCGTGAGTCCAAGTGGAAACACCCTCAAAAAAATCAACAAAATCCTAAGCTAAGACCCAACTGTCAAATAATTTGCACAAACTTTTTATAATAGTGTGGCTAAATTGGCCTAAAAAGTTAAGTTTTCAACAATTTTTGAGCAAATTATTTGCATTCAGAGAATTAGAATTAGTGTTAATTTTTGCTGTATCTGCATTAATAGATATTTAGCCAAATTTTTACCTTATTTGTCCAAATTATTGCCGATTTGCCAATTCCACAAATTGGTTAGGGAAATGTATTAAACATATTTGTGACTAACAATGTGAGTCCAAATGCAAAAATTTGCGTATTGGTGAAGTTTGTGCAAATTAGTTTGAAGCAAATATTTGTGCAAATTTTTAATTAAGCAAACTTTTACAGTTGAACTTTGTTTGCACAATGTGTAAAAATTTTGTTTGCAAAAAATTTGGGGCAAAGTTTTTTAGAGCAAATATTGCTCAAATTGGTTTTTAGCAAACATTTACAGCTGACGGCTAATTTTGTTTGCGTGTGGGACCTCAACTTTAGTTCAAAAAAATGTTAAATATTTCGGGGATCAACAAATTGCAGGAAAAATTCTTAATTCAACAAAAAAAAAAAAAAACATGGTTTCATTTTCCAACATATTGCACTTTTCTTAGTAATTTTAAGCACCAGCCCAGCGCACATTTTGCTACATTTTTTTGTTGGACAATTTCCTTTCTTTTTTGCCTCGAGGCCTTTTTCATTCATCGCTTCTTTTTTTTTTTTTTTAGGTGTAAACTGGAATTGGTTTGCTATCAACTAAATAAACATTGACTAATTTAAATTGACCCCCCGACTACCCCTTCCGCGGCCGCTTCTAGCTGTGTGTTTTGCAGAGACGCAACAACAATGGATAATGCAAATCCTCATCGTACAGCGCCGAATCCGCCTTCAATTGCAAATGTCGCTGCCAAATAGTTTCATTATAGCGTGTCGAGAGCTCCACTCGAAATCCACGCGCCACACACTCATCCTGGAAAACGCTCATTGTGCGTCCCCTTCGCGGTGCCATAATCAGAGCCTGGCCACGCGGCGCCAGATAATACCAAATGGTATCCACCAGTGCCGAGCGTGCCTCATCAAAGAACAGACAATCGGCGCAGAGTATGAAATCAAACTTTTCCTGCTCGGCCACAGAGCGCGATGTTGTCTCCTGCCATTTGAGTACCGAACATTTGGTATAGCAACTCAGTTCATTGAGGCAAACCGTTTGGCGCACATTCTCCACGGAAATCTCATTGCCGTCGGTCAGGTGCACCGCATAGGGTGTGGCATACTTGGCCAGCATAAGGCCCGCCAGCGAGGTGAATCCTCCGCCCAGTTCCAAAATCCATTTGCCACGATACGCCTCCACCTGGGACAGCACCAAGGCGGTCAGGGCCTCCTCCGAGGGCCAAACGCAAATGTTGCCCGTGTTGTTGAATCCCATCAGATCGCTGGCCGTCAACTGTCTTTCCATATGATGTATATTCACCGAGTACTCCAACTCATTCTCCAACTGCATGCGGTACTTGTACCAGTTTTCGGTCTTGCCCAAGCACTTCAGGCTCACATGATCCTCGAAACTATCCTGACGCAGCAGATCGAAACTCTTAAAACGGCGCACCGAAGCGGTCTGCTCCTCACTGAACTCATCGCTGGACGAGGAGACCGTCTCCTCAGAATCTTTGCGCAACACTTTGGCCAATATCTTCCAACGCTTCTGCGCGGTATTCTGCTGCAAGTTGGGCGTGGCGGGGGGAGTGGGCGGCAGGACTTGCTCCAGCGGCATGTTTAGATTAATGTCTTTATCGTCGAGATTATTATTATTGGAATTGGTTAGTAGCGTCATCTTTTTGTGCCCCGTGAAGGCATTCAGCAGCAGCGATATGGTGGAGACGCCGTCCAGGTTGGGACTTGAGTTTGAATTTGGCTGAGTATTGTTGAGATGTCGTTGTAATTCAGTTGCCGACGAATTTTGTACTAATGTAGCTGACATTTTCTGCCTAGTTGATCATTTTCCTAAAAGGAGACACAGAAAATGGTAGAGAATTAATCAAAGTTCTCAAACGGTTTCAGCGCCGCTGCCGCCCCATTATGTTGCCGTAAAACAATTTTGAAAGGCCATAAAAATGCAAATTGTTTAACCATCAAAATAAACATGCTGTACACAAAATTCTTTGTCCAAATTTATAATTTACTAGCTCGAATAGCCGCCGGCATCGTTTAGGGTGCAAAAGAGCTAATAAGTTGAAAAAGTAATGTCTTAATGGTCGCGTCGAGCCTTGAATGCTAGTGATATTACTCATACGCAGTGTTGCTATATTTTGAATAGAACAATTGTTTTTCAAGAAATCCACAAACCAACATTAATCGCTTCTCCAAAAAAAATCTTAAAAATATACACTTATTTTATTGCTACTAAGTTTTTAGACAGCTAGGATATAATTCCCTTTGTTTTAATCAACTCTGTTAAATAATGACTACTAATCTTAATAACTCGATATTTGACTTTTATAATTTAAAACGAATAACACTCATTAAATTATAATTATTCTCAGATTCTCTCGATTACTTATTGACTACGATTATAAATAATCAAAAAATAATCGCGATTCTTTGCAATTACCAAAAAATAATCGAAAGTAACTAAAAATAATTTTATAGAGTACTTAAAATATTGAAAATTGTTTGTTATCCATGAGATGAGAACGCTGTCTGAGAAAACCAAACCAGTTGAAAAGGAATCGATCTGAAGTGATTTTCGGGGGCTGCTAATTCAACTAAAACCCATGGTATCTCTGTGAAATGTTCTTAGAATTTCTCATTGATTTCGTTTTTGGTATATGCTTGTAGCACAGATTTCATAGTGGAAGCTTTGATGTAGCTTAGGAGTCGTATGGGTAATATTTAGTGCAAACTTTGTGGCCTCATCCCAAAGCTACAAATGAAATACGTTATAAGGACCACTCTGTGGAATGTCATTTTTTCCTCTACAAATTTGTATACCCTTGCAAAGGGTATTATAAGAAGTTTGCAACGCATAGAAATATTCATTTCCGATCCCATAAACTATATATATTCTTGATGACGAGCTGAGTCGATTGAGCTTTGTTCGTCTGTCTGTCGAACTAGTCTTTCAGTTTTAAAGCTATCGAGCTGAAATTTCGCACAGAGTCTTCGTTTTGCTGCACACTACTAATATGTCGGAACCGACCGGATCGGATGACTATATCTAATAGCTCCCATAGGAACAATCGTTCGCAAAACTAGTTTTAGTATGAAAAACTTTTTTGTTTTCAATGGAAACGTCTTCAAACTTTGTAATCGTAGGTTTTCTTTGTTTTTTTATAATTCTACTAAGTTTTATTAAAATCGGGCAACTATGTGGTATAGCTGCCTTACAAAAGATAGGTCTGAAAAACAGTCTTAGTTAGAAAAACATTTTTGTTTTTAATGGTAGCATCCTGCAATTTTGTATTTGTTTGTTTCACATGCTTATACATAATTTTACAAGTTTTTGGCTAAATCGGATGACTATATCATATAGCTCCCATACGAACAATCGGTTGGAAAATTGGGAAAACGAGTATTTTTGAAAATATTTAAGCGGGCACTTGCAAGGGTATAAAAACTTCGCCACAGACGAAGTTAGCTTAGCTTTCTCATTAATTTACATTTTCAATTTACCAGCCAACACTTTTAAAACTGCAAAATATGTTCGTTCACAAATCATTTCCACTTTCGAAGAATTTTTATGGAAGTTGATTTGAGAATAAGTCTGCTGATCTTGCTCTTATGCTATTCCGGGTTGGGTTCAAGCTCGTGAATCAAATAATTTTTGTCCAACTATTTCAATAACAAAATACTTGTTTGCCTATAGAACTAATTTCGAACTATATAACCAATGTTTACAACATTTGAGTGTGGTGCCATACAAAAAAAAAAAAAAAACCATAGACGCTTAATAGTCGATGCCATTTTACATCCTTAATAACATTGCACCGAAACTAGCTGATTAATTACGGAAAAATCCAATTATTCTCATTTGTACGTATACAAGTATACTTTGCGTCTGTGCCTGGCTGTTTGTTGCACATAAATTCATCAAAATTAACAAGTTTTTCAGCTAATAAAAAATTTTAATTGTACTGACGTGAAAACTCTCCCACACACTCACGTATGCAGATGAGGGGGTTTTTTTTAATGATCGTCGAAAATCGAAAACAACAACAGCATCATATGGAGTCTGTCTGTAGTATACTGATTATGGTGGGTGGCTTTTTCGTATGGACCATTGACACCTGCCCGGGCCGAGTAATTGAAATTCAGCAGAATGCCTGGGGCAGTGTGTTTCCACTGCCGGATGCATTGTGGGAAAAATTGTGAAGCTGATTAACGCTTTGTTTATGCTCCACGATGGAACAGAGCGGAGTGTAATTAGCTGGCCCCAGGCCTAAGGGCAACTGATTCTTTATTTCAAGAGTTTCTAAAATTTATTTACTGACAAGTTTTTTAACTACCTTCAAAATCTTTGCTGACATCTGCTGTCAGAGCACATTTTTGGAATTAAAAAGTTTATACTCTTCGCTGCTAATGCAATTAGATACTAAATGAAAACAAACTTTGTCGTCATGGCTTAGACTTGCATGGCTAAAACGGGGGCCTTGAGTTGTTTGTTAAATTTTAGTTCTGTTTTTTTGGGGATTTTATTAATTGCTTTCTAGAGGCAGCAGCAGCACCGCAGCATTCTGCGGTGTGCTTCTATTTGTGTGTTGTTTTGAGTTTTCACCGAGTTTTCATCGAAAATGTATAAATTTATTATTAAATATTTAGTACAACAAATATTACGCATACGCCATGTATCCAAAAGCAAATTCCATTTTGATGTAAATTTTCTGCCGTATCAAATTCTGATACAAATATGGACATAGCTTATTTAACTTTTCACCAACTTGGATTTTTCGTCTTCTTTGAAAAGAAAACTTTTTTGCTTTGGCATACGTAGCGTATGCGTAATCTTGAAAACATTTCTCTACGTTTTTATGCTTCCTCCGGGCGTCTTTAAGTTTTTATTAGCTCACAAAATCCCCCATCGATTTATGCACAACTAACTGGATGTCTGGGCAGTCTGTCTCTCTCTCTCTCTTGCTTGTGTATATATATATATATATATATTTTTTTTTTTTGACGATTTGTTTACTAAACATTAACGTCGATTTACAGCCACGTTTTTCAATTTCAGTTTGCACTGCAACGTGTATAAAATATGCATATGAAAGTACGTGTGAATGTGTGTGTGTGTGTGTGTGTGTGTGTCTGAGCGCAAAATTTCACTTACACTCGCATCTGTTTTTATGATGCATCTCTTTTAGTCGTCGTGTCGTTTCGCCTCAATTCCCAGGCGAGTTCAAGCAAGTGCAAAAATGTAAATAAAAATCAAATGCAATTTTCTGTGAGACGAATGCGAGAAAATGAAATAAAATATTAATTAAATTATTTACATGTCCCGCAAACATTTCCGGCCCGGAAGTGGTTGTCGTTATTTCACCCATTTCACTGGCTTCTGTCATTACTCAGAGTTCAGGGGGGGAGGGGGACAAGGCAAGAAGGATGGCCGAGGCCACGGCCATTGGGAATTGTGAGGTGAGCGAACTGCCAACGCATGATGACCGAAAAATGGTCAAAACAGAGTTCAAGGTACTTTCCGTTTGTTATGCAGCAAATAATCCGTAATGATGATAATCTTAGACTTAAATAACTTTCAGTAGATTGAGTTTTGTGATTGGGAAAAGGATACTTTATAGATTTGGCCTGTGTTCTCGATTTTATCAACTATATTATGTGAATGGCGGGTATCGATATGAGGCTTAATATGCAATTTTGTACGTCATCCTAAAAAGTATTTATTTAGAAACTATTGAGCATCAAATTCTCCTATAGTTAGTTGCTTTTTCGAATGTACTAAAATGATATTTCGCAGATATCAAATCGATACTCTGATTTGAAAATTTTGAAAATTAAATGGAATCAAGAATACGGCTAAAAACTCACTATTCCACCTGAACAAAAAGGGTTCACTGGTCTTGGGTCTCCAAAAAAAAATAGAAATCTAATCTTTTTGTTAGTCAAAAAAATACCATTTCCTCTCCTCTAGTCATTCATAATTAAATTATGCCCCATTATCTATTGAAATAACTCTGTTTCACAGCTGGCTCTTTATCATCTAAAATTTATATATCTTAGTATGTTTGCCCGCCATAGAAGTCATGTGTCTCTGTTGACACTCTTTGGTCCTCAAGGTCAAAGCTGTAGAAAGAAAAAAAGAAACGCTGAACAAATTTTGTGACAGCAATTTGTAATAAATAATAAATTATAAGAGTTTATGCGAGCAATGAGCAAACGAGTATGCCACACATATGGGAATAAAATATAATGTATATAAATGTGTATGTATGTATGTGTGCAGTGTGTGTATGTAGGCATTGCGTGTTTCCCTGTCGTTGACAAAGGGCACCGAGGAAATGCCGAATACACGCACGTCACTCATTTCTTCTCACTTTTGCTCCCACCCGAACTTTGTGCTCTCAACTTTTTTCGTGGATAAAAGAGGAAAAAAAAGGAACACACACACACACAACTTTTTCAAGTGATTGAATTGAATTACCCGGCCAAAGGTTGAAGTAAATCCCGCATTGTACTTGCAAATTAAACCAAGGTGTTACAGCCACGCCCAGCTAATCGCTGACCGAGTTAAACTTTGAGGCAACTTGGATAAAGTTTTTCAGCTTAAAATCTCTAAGCAAACATTGTCGGCTTATATTGTGTAAAAGTTTTGTGCTCTTGCTTAAATCTCGCGGGGGATTAAGTAGTGTAAAAGTTTTTGAGACATTGGCTCAATATTCGTGTTATTAATATGCAAATCGAAAACATATAAAAAAGAGGGAAAAGTTTTTAAAAAGAAAGCATCGCTAAAAGTTGTTCAAAAGAAAGAGGTTTGTGCATGATGAAGGGAACAGAACGAAGGGAAATTTAAGGGTTTTAAACAAATTTAAATGTGCGAATCAAATGTAATTTTAATATCCGAATATCTGTTCCGTTCATTTTATTGAACAAGATGTCGTAAAAAAAATGTAAACTGAAGAAATTGTATTATATTCATAATATATGCATACTATTCATGAGATACTTTACTTTGTGCTAGTATTGCAGAGTTTTTCTGTCTACTCTTTATGCTGGTCCCATTTATAAGTGTGATTTGCGGCATTGTCGCGCGAGTGTTTGATGGTCGAATGAACTGAGATGCCGACATTTGTGTTAAAATTCCCAAGACAAGGCTTGTGAGTTGTGCGTTCGAATCTGCAAGACTATATAAATGAATGAACCATGTTTATAAATTTAAAGTAAAGTAACTTTTGTGTAGCTGTATCCATTCTGGCTTCATCTTACCCCTCCTAGGTAGTTCTTTTAACATTTGCCTGTTACCTTTCCTAGGTAAAAGAGATGAGTACCTTTTCAATCACTGCTAATAATGAATCATTACACGCTCTGTTTGACTACAAAACTCCAAAGGATATGCCTTGCCTTTGCTTCCTAGATTTAAAATTCCACTAACAATTTAAGCCACGTGCCGCTTTCAACCAAAAGATGAAACAAAAAAAAATAAAAAACACATAATTTCCATATTAGGCCAGGACAATTTTCTGTCTACATTTGCCCTTCTTTTGTCTTGGCGAAACCATATGACACATTTTTGTGTGAGAGAAAATGAAAAGGCATGCCAAATATGCAAAAACATTTGCCAAAATGTCAACAAATAGTCAAAAAGGATAGCCTGGGGTGGGTTCTTTAAAAATTATGTGAACCTTTTTTACAGGGAATATTCTGAAGGCAAATATTTTTTGTTTGTTCTCTTAATCGCACCAGGACAATGTTAGTCCTGACATTAACAAGATGAAACATTAAACAACAACGAAAACTGGCACAGCTAATCCACTTAGCTTAGCTTCAGCTAAGCCAATTAGACAGTCAGCCAGCCAGATTCGTTCAACTGCAATATTTATGAGTTATTTAATTGCAAAATATACAACAGAAAACGCAAACCAGGAAAATTGCACCAAAAATTTCAAACCAAAATAAATAGACACATATCTACATAAATAAACAGGCAAATAGTTTGTGCCATGAGCGCACACATGTTTGTGTACACTTGTGTGTGTGTGTGTGTGTGTGTTGTCAGGGAGACAGCTTCCCAGTTTGAAGCTGCTCGGCTTTGCAGGAAACATGGACACTCTGTCAAGTCTATAAATAGTCCTTGTAACTTGTTGGTGTGGGTGTGGCCTGTCGCAGGTGCACACACAACTACGTGTGTCAATTTTAACCCAAAAAGCCATCTACCCTGGCAAATTCACACAAATGTTCAAAATATCCTCAAAAAAAAAAAAAAAGATGATTGAGAAAACACTACTTAATACTGAGTATCATCTAGTCTTTATCCAGCTTTCACTTGTTAAGCACTGTGCTCTATGCTAGAAACACACGGATGCCAATGTCGTTGGCTGTGTGCCACATAAGTGGTCCTTTGCCACAGAGAGCTGGCAGGAGGGAGTCAAAGGAGTCTGCCTAAATGCTTTCATCACTCAGCTGGAAATACACACGCACGCTTCAGCGATCTCACGCACCAGCTACCCAAAAGCAGGGAACATACAGCACACACATACACACACAGTACACACACATACACAGAGGCACGTTTGGGTCAACTGACTGGGCAAACATCATTCACATATGTGAAAGTGATTTGAGAGTATCCTCAATTGACCTTTGGCCACTTTAACGGGCAAAATATGTGCTTTGCCAAGTGACCAAATAACTTGACTTGAGTTTATCACATTGATTACCTCAATATTTGAATTGTCACAAGGACGAAGTGGGGAGAAGAAATGTTTGGGAAAATGATGAAAATTTAACAGAACAATTTATACAAACCCTTAGCCTTGGGACCCTGATACAACAGGATATTTGCCAAACTTAAGCCTCGAAAAATAGGCCCTACCCGACCTCAATATATCCGCTACTCAGTAATGTTGCATCTGCCAGCGCATCGCATCATTGATGCTGTTTCAAAGCTGTTACACCATCAAACCACTTGCAATTTCGTAATTGTACCAAAAAGGCTGAGAGCTGAGATTTGAGGAACACAAGTAGACAGCCGAAAGGTATGCAATGGAGTTTGGGGGATTTACCAATATAATTTTAAGTCATTGTTGTTTAATCTCCAATCTTAATTACTGAAACGTCGTCATAGAGTAAACATAAGAGGGCCAAGGATTATGTTAACTGTATGAACAAGAGCCAAGCTGTTTAATGGGTGCAAGAATACAAATACAAACAGGGCTGCAAACCGATTTGAGGCCGGCGGAATTCCGACTTTTTCATACTGTAAAGCGAACTCTGAACCGAACCAAGTATGCGAGGGTTTTTTTGTTCGAGAATTTTTTGGTTCGAACCTTGGTTTGGTCCCTGTTATATAGAAGTATATTGAAGGATTGGTTGACTGATTCTATATGATTTTCGTGAGCTGAACATGAATCTGTCTTTGGAAATGGTTCATCGCATCAAGATTTTTGTTAGTTGGAGCTTAGAGCTGCTTAAGAGGCATATTTTGTCATTTCTTAGGTTCGTCTTATGTGAAAAACTTTCGTTTGTTTTATCGTAAATAGCTAATTATACCCATTGAAAATGTGAAAAGGGGGATCATAAAGTTGTGCGAATGTATTTAACAGGGAGAAGGAAACATTTCCGACCCGCATAAACAGCCGAGTCGACATAGCCATGTCCTTCTGTCCGTCTGTCTGTCTCTATGAACGCGTCGATCTCAGAGACTATAAGAGAAAGAGCCACAAATTTTTGCATGAAGGTAGACTTATGCTGTACGCAGATCCAGTTTGTTTCAGATTTGGAAAATTCCACCCCGCTTCCCCCTTTTATCCCCAAAAAACCAAGACCTCCTCTAGACATCCTAGACCTAAAAACCGTCACATCCACAATTTAGAGCCTCGTGGTTTAGTATACATCAAGCTAGGCCCAATATCTGTCTATTCTGAAAAGTACAATCAAAAACACCTTAGTTATAAGCGAAAGATTTGAGCTGATAAGACAAGAGTTGTTGGTCAGGACTAGAAAAAAGTGTTGCCTACATTTAGGATGACAATTTTGTTACAAAAACCGGTTACATTCATCTTCAAAAATTCAAAAACAAATAAATGAAATCAAATGAACAGGGTATTTTGTGGTCGGGAAACTCGACTGCAGCGCCCTTACTTGTTCTTAGTTTCAAAATTAATGTACTTAAAATGTTATGTTTAATTAAATCTCGGAATCGCTTGGAACAGTTTGTGTAAAACCTCGGAAGTATTTCTTTACGATCAAATATATCAAAGTATGTTAAAGCAATAGTAAAGGTTGCTAACAAAACGAGTCCAATAACATTTGATCATAATACTTTATAGATTTAGCACTCCCAGTCCAATGTCGATCACGCAACCTACAAAAGAGCAACTCAAATAGTTTCAACCTTTTAGCTTAGAAAGCCATTTATTCATAACAGAATATTCTATCAGCATTGGCCTCATAACCATAAATCTCTCAACTAGAAAATGTGTGTGTGGGTGGGGAGGGGGTGGGGGTCGGTTTTTTGTGTTGTTTTCATAAATCAAATCACAATACAAAATTCTTCTATTACCCCCTCCCTCCCCCCCACCAGTTGACTTTCACACATTTATTTCATTGCACAATTGCATTTTGTTGGAGGTTATTCAATTTAGACTTTTTCACTCTCAGTTATTGTCTGCAATATCAAATATCACAATTGTTCAAGCTGAGTGTAAAAAATGAGCAAAATATACATTTTCTAATGAACTTTGACACATGGGTTTACTAGGTACAACAAAGCAAAAGCCTCGGTTCGCGTGTCCATGTCACAAGTCAAGAGCGGAGAGTGAAAACAGCAACAGTGGCAACAGCAAAGCTGCAATGAATGAAAAATCAGCCTGACGCATGCAACTTTTTATTTGAAATACCCTCGAGGCGACTGAACTAACTGAAATGAACTTTATGTGACTGACTGATGGATTGACTAACTGATGGACAGGGTGACTGCAGCAGTTGCCCCCGGTAACAGCAACTGCAGGAAGCAGCCACAACAGCAACACTAACAACAATGCCAGTTGAGCGACGGATGGTAAGAATGTGCAGAGCTGGACTGAAATGCAAGGAGTCGTCACGACTAACCGCAAAAAAAGAATTTCCGTTTCCTTTTTATTCGAATTTTGGCTAGCTCAAAAACAGACAACTTTTGTTTGGAAAGATTACAAATCTTTGGAAATTATTCATATCACCTTTTTGGCTTTTTAGTTGTTGTAGATCAAGAAAATGAGTAATTGATGGATTCGCGAGATAAACTGCGATTTAATCTCTTGAAACACATATAAAAAGCAACAAAATATGACACTTTTTACTACGAATTATTGAAACAACAAGTTCTTTCTTTTGATTTTAGCAATTTAAAAGTTCAGACACTTTGAATGAATTCATCAATTTTCAATTTTTTCCACTTGAAACGTAGAAATTATATGCAAATCATTTTTAAAGAAATTTAATTGAAAAGTGCAGACACTTTGGTTGATATTTAATTGTTATTTTTTTGAATTTCAAGGTATCAACCATATATATATAACACTTTTCCACAAATTTAGCCTGTGATTTCTAAGAGAAAAGAAAATGCTTAACATTCTAAATCAGCTCTCTTTATGCGAGCACTTTAAAGTTGAGAATTACAAGTGGTTTTATTTAGTAAAAATGATTAAATAAATGTACGAATTGAAAGCATAATGAAAATGTCTATTTAATTCAATATAATGAGGAGTATTAAAGTGGGAGTATTAAAAGTGCAGACCATTTATTTTAAACGAGAAAGCTAAGCTAACTTCGTCTGTGCCGAAGTTTTTATACCCTTGTAAGATCGCTTAAGTAGTTTCAAAAAATACTCTTTTTCCCATTTTCCGACCGATCGTTCTTATGGGAGCTATATGATATAGTCATCCGATTTGGCCAAAAATTTGTAAAACTGTGTGAAAGCATGTGAAACAAACAAATACAAAATTGCAGGATGCTACCATCAAAAACAAAAAAGTTTTTCTAACTAAAACTGTTTTTCAGACCTATCTTTTGTATGGCAGATATACCATATAGTTGTCCGATTTTAGTAAAACTTGGTGGAATTATTAAGAAGCATAGAAAACCTACGATTACAAAGTTTGGAGACGTTATCATTGAAAAGAAAAAAGTTTTTCATACTTAAACTAGTTTTCCGACCGATTGTTCCTCTGGGAGCTATGAGATATTGTCATCCGATACGGTCGGTTCCGACATATTGGTGGTGTGCAGCAAAAAGAAGACTCTGTGCAAAATTTCAGCTCGATAGCTTTTAAACTGAGAGACTAGTTCGACAGACTGACGGACAAAGCTCAATCGATTCAGCTTGTCACCCTGATCAAGAATATATATAGTTTATGGGGTCGGAAATGAATATTTCTATGCGTTGCAAACTTTTGGGCAAAATTATTATAATTATAATTATAATTATAAAGGGGTATAAAAAGAAGAGTTATTGTGAAAAAACCATAACTCAAAAATTTTGATTTAGCAATGAAAAATTCGGAATTTTCCAACATTTGGGTGCTCAAACAGTATGTTATGCGGCTTCCATAACGATTACCGTATAGTTTTTAGAATCATTTTTCTTCCCGCAGGATTGGATTATTGAAATCTCTTATAAAAAAGAGCTAATTTTTGATGCTTCTAAATTCTCATATACCCCTTAATATGCTTGCCACGAGGTAGTCCACAAAATACTGCAATTCATGTCCTTTGCCAGCTTATCTGAAAATCGCAACCAACTGTAACTGCACCAAAAAAAAAAAAAAAAATAGCTGATTATTACATGTCTCACGCTCTTCCTCCCCCTCCGCTTCACTTCATTGTTTACCCTGTTTGGGTTTTTGATTGTGGCTGCTGCTGCTGCTGCTGCTGCTGCTGCTGCTGCTGCTGCTGCTTATCACCGCCCTTAATGGACGACTGCATTTAAGTGCATTTTTTAGCTGACGCGGCGGCGTATGCGTAATATTTTTTTTGTTGCCCTCCGACCAGACCCTCACACACATTATGCAAACTTGGCAATAAAAATTCAATTAAGTTACCAAGGACGACCATGTCAAGTGCGACGGCGGGGGGGGGGGGGGGGCCCCAACAGGCCTGACTTTGTCGATAAATCATAAAATTTTGTAAGCGGCAGCAACAAATTGTGACATACTGTGCTCTGTTGCTGATGACTTTGATGCACGTTTTAATTATAATTTTGACGCCAACTGTTTAAACACACACATGCACACCCACACACGCACGCACACAAACACAAAGATAACAAAACCTGATGTCTCGGGTTCTGGCACTAATTGAAAAAAACAACAACAAAGCCTAAGCCGACCAACAGTAGCAGGACTTGAGGCAATCTCATTGCAAGGACTGAAGGGACAATGGCCAGGTTTTACACACACACACATACATATGCAAAGACTTAACTGCTACCCGGCAAACATTTTTGTAGAGTTCCTCAACATTCAATTATCAATTATGATTTATGAAAACTAAAAACATGTAATTATTGATAATATTACTATTTACTTTTTATTCAGAAAGTTTGTTTATAGTTTTAGGGGAAAGTTAGTATAGCTACATAAGTGATATGGTAACTAATCGGTAAGTCTCATATAGAGCTAAGCTAAGCTCATATAGATGAAATGAACCCAACCCTTTTTCATTTGCAAAATTAAGGCGAATGAATCAGTTGGTTTTTTTAACTTACTAGGTAAAGTTTTTGCCCTAAGCTCTTCGATGAGCCGTACAAGAAACCAGAATAGGTATGATTTTTAAATTTTTTCATTGAATTTTTTCGTTATACAGTTTCGTTTTGGTTTTCGCTGTAAAATATTTTCTATTCTCTCACAAGTTTCACAGAAATGTCAGTTACAAGCGAAATGCATTCTTATCTTTGGTTACAAAAAATGTTTGCTGGGTTATGCTACACATACCGAAAGCACACATGGTCAACATTAAGTCACAAAACCAAAAGTGGGTTCCGCCTACCCTGTAACCCAAGACAAACGAATGCACTGAGCGAAATGCCAATCTGCAACCAAAAAAGCTCTTCAAGAATAGTACACTTAAAATCAAATTCGAAACCCAAGATTTTGATATATATTTTATATCGAACAAAAAAGAATGGAACTCCATCGCAAGGGAGTAGCTGGCGGTTTGGTGGAGCTGTAAAGGCGTCAACCACTTTGAACTACTTCCACGGAATGAAAACTTCTTAGATGTGACCGAAAGATTCATGGTCAAGGTGGGCTAGATGGTTATATTTTTGGACATAAAGTGGACAAATGCAGCCACAAAGTTGAAACTTCTGGAATTTGATAACAACAACCAGAATAACATGTGGTCCGATCCGTATATTTGGTTCCACATGGCGGATGCGTAATTTTACTTCAATTTATTTCATTTTTAAAGTTATTTTTCGTTTTATATTATTATTTATCTCGAAGCTTACGTTTGCATGTTGATTTCTTCAAAAATCTGTAAATGAGTCACTTTTTTTCAATTTTTGACCAGTCTTACAAGGAACCTACGTCCTAGTCTTATTTCTCCATCTTTCTTAAAAGGCGGAGAACGGGCAAAAATCGAGCAGAAAGTGCTAATAAAAAATTAAAGTTTTCACTTCCAAAAACACTCTAAGATCAATACATTTTGGCCCAAAAGTGGGCACTGCTAGAACGACCTCTTCTTGGCATATGTAACAAATATATATATATATATTTACATACACATATAAAAACGTGCAAAATCAGTTTTTTTTTATCTTTAAAATGGCTAAGATATAGAAAGAGAATGAAGGCCAAAGAAAATTGTAAAACATCTGGAAAAACAAAACCAATGAATTTTAATATATGCTGAGCTCTCAAATGCATTGACCACCTACTGCGCAACGTATTGAACTGTTATTGAATTCCACTGAAAAAAGAATTTCCTTAACTTCAACTGATTTGTCGTTTCAATTCAAACGTTTTCAATTCCCAGTGAAAACAAGTCATGAGGAAGTGTGCGACTTAAATCTGGAAAGGTCTTGCTTCTCCAACTACATATATCATCTATAATTCCTAGTGATTTCGGAATAAAAATTCTAGATTTGGACAGCATACATTCTGTACAATTTAATGCTCTCAATGGTAAAGTTAAGAGGTTTTTTTACGCTTCAAAAGTTTATTATATTTCTACCCAGAAATTTGTAACGCCTAGAGAGAATTATCTCAGATCAGCATGACGAACTGAGTCGATTGAGCTTATACTTCACAATACCTTTTACTTTACAGTTGTTTCAAAATGAAGGTATCATAAAAAGACTTAGTAAATCAATATCCAAGAAAGGAGTAAGGAATTCGGTTGAAGCTTTCAGCTCAATGCCAAATCACACAATCGGCTTTCCCAAAATGGAATGGTTTTCAATTCCGATGCCTCATAACTTGATCGAATACAGGCTGAAATACTTAGCTTCTGCTATTAATTTTATATTGGCTCTCTCAGTGTATAAATTTTTTGCATTTGTGTGCGAGTGGTTTTTGGCGTCGGCTTTGCCATGTGTTATGCCATAAAAGGTGGGGGGTGGAAGTGTTTGTTAGATTTATAGCCCCAAAGCTATTCATGTGTCCATGCGTGTGTGTGTGTGTGTGTGTGTGTGCAAGCTGTACTCAATTAATACTCATCAGCGCGACATTAGTGCCATTTGCAGATGAAGAACCAGAGATTGGCATACACACAATGGGCGGGAGACAGCGCAAAGGGAAACCGGCACAAGTATGTTGAGCACGTGCACTGGCCACTTGTTTCACATTTGAATAGGCACCTCCAGCCAATCAGGACTTTTGCTTTTATCAATAAATTGCCACATAAATCTTATTTTCATGTCCCCAACATCATCGTCAGCAGCAACAAAACAGCAGCCGCAATGGAACTTTAAACTAAATAAATAAAAATTTATGGCATTCTTGTTTGGGTTTTATCGTCGGCGACATTTGAGTTTAATTTGGTCATAAAAAGCAAACAAAATGAGAAATGAAACTAGAAGGAGTAGTAAAAAACTAAATTATACGGTAGTCAAACTTAAAATGAGAAACGGCAAGGCAAATTGGTGAGTTTCGTATTGAAATGTAATTGAAGTTGAAGGACAAATTGGCTTCAGCTCAATTGAACTTTGTGGAATTGTATGATTTGTTCAAAGAATATTGTAATTAATATACACAGAACATGTGCTGAAATTTCAAGCTGCAGGAAGAGCGAGTTTTGCAATTATCGGGATAGAGTTTTGTTATTTGACTTGCATAAGCCTAAAATGTAAAATTGGTTATGAATTTAGCTAATTTAAAGATGATTGGTCTATTTGGTATATTTGTTTTTGAATTTAAGACATATTTGTGTTCAATTAATCGGAACATTGATCAATATTGAAGTGTATCTTATTCAATTCAGGTATCATTCCCATGTGCTCTCATATTTATATGTTGCTGGAGGTCTTATATAGCCTCAAAGAAGTAATGTACCGATCTGCAGCTTTCATTTAAACACTTATAAAGGCCGGGTGTGGTGCAGCGGGTAGTGTGTGACTACTGTGCAAAAAGTTTTGAGTTTAATCCCTGCTGGGGACATCTAATGATAAAATGTTTTTCCTTAAAAACTTATGCACCCGGTCGCCTTCACCAGCTGTTGGCGCCAGCTGTAAAACTAGCCAAGAATGAGCTTCTCATACTGTAGGTTCCTTTCTCCTGTGCACAAGCCAAAAGATTGAGAGAACCTCGACCTAAGCCCTTTTGGGCGGCTGTTAAAACTAAAAATATATCAGATTGTTAATGAATTGTAATAAATTACTCATACGACACGTAAACCAGATAAAGTTGTACAAGGTTTGTTTGAAAAGTGTCGGAAACACAGTTTTTCTTTGATTGCAGAGGCCTGGTAAGCCATAAATTCTTTTTTGAAATAGAAAAAATGGAAACAACATTTTAATAATGTCGCATTCCCCACGTACTTCCTCGACCTGTGACTTTTTCATGTTCCCAAAACTAAAGAGGACACTGAAGAGACTAAGCTTCGACGATAAAGCAGTCATCGAAGAAGGAGCCAAGCAAGGCCATAAAAAATGCTTTAAGGATTTTAAGAAACATTGCTTTTTATTCAAAGGGCTTTATTTTGAAGGGAACACAATAATATTTAGTGAATAAATATTTTAAAAAAACTCAAAAATCGCCAAACTTCAATGTACATATAATAATTTATATACAAAATTCAGGTGTCCACAGAAAACACTGTCTTAAATTCTCTTTTTTTCAAAATTAATCGTATTTTGTTTGAAGGCGTAACCAACAGTGATTTTCATGTTATAAAACAATGATACAACATTTTAATTTCATTCTCCTTAATCTTGTTCCGTTAATCTTTTGCGCATTTATTGCGCAATTTGTTAGTCAATTGCTGCCAATTTGATTTCAATAAAGTAAAAATGCCGTAAAATACTTTTTACCGAACGACGAGACGGTTCTATGGTTTCGGCCAATTACTGAAGCAGCTTAATTGTAAGCAAACTTAAAAATTCCTATCATATATTTTTAATATAAATGAATTAGTAAAAGGAAAGCATCGATCAGAAGTCCTGAGCGAAATTTTCTAGGCATTAATGGAGCAGAAGTGCAGCTGCAGCCTGCAACAAATTGAGCTTGCATCTGACGCAACCTTTCTCCGGGAGCATTACTAAGGAAGTCAATTTAAAGAATTAATAAAGACATATTCACTTCATTTCCCATTGCACTTGAAACCCTGTTTGGTTCGGTTCAAAAAAACAGAATATCGTTTGCTGTATCATCGAACAAACTAACAGCGTTAAAAGCTCTCAAGAATTTGGCCAACATTTTTTATATATTTTTAACCAAAGCCAGAAAATAGCCTAAACTTAGCAACCAGTGTTAATCACTTCAGCAACCCTTGATTTCCATTGATTTATTTTTATAAAAGGTTAGAAAAATACAAAAAATAAAAAAGGGGAGAGCAGAACAACGTTTGCCGGCTCAACTAGTTTCTGTTAAAAAAGAACTAAACTAAATTTTGTAAAACTACTTTTATTTTATTAAACTTATAGAAAACATTTCTCCAATTAGTTTATGTATGGTGCCCTCAGCATACAAGTTTGAAAGGGTTTGTAAACAAGCTAAATGAATGAAAACGACTAAAGGGCCAAGCCGAGCTTGTTAATGCTATTACCACTACACACTGCACCGCAACCGGCCACCAAGGGCTACCACGTGGTCTTTCTATAAAGTCGGATCGATTTTAGTTGTATTCCGAATGAAAATCGAACCGCCAGGGCAAATTTTGGAACTGAAAGTATAACTAAATCAATGCCGTTTTACGATTAATGAACCAATTATACAAAAATAGCCAACACTGCGTATGAGTGATACAGAAAACTTAAACGTTTTTATCTATTTTATACCCTAAAAGTGATCAGAGTGAACTGCAAGTTGTATGGGATGATTATCCTATCATTTCCCATATATTATTCAGGTTTTTGTGTCAAAATGACATTATGAAATATAAATTTAATCCGTTTAATAATTTTCGTACCACACAACTTAAGCTGAATTCTTTAAAAGCCACAAACGAAGACTCAAAACCTAGGAAACCTAGGATCCTTATAATTAAGAAAAGGCATAAACCTTCGATGGTAATTTTTATAATGTTTGCTTGGTCTAGTTTACACCAACTTTTGATATCTCTCACTTTTTTTTGGTCCGCCCTCTCAGATTTCTACTTCTTTTTTCCAAGTCACTGATTCACTTTGTGCTTGTGGTCAAACTTTTCCGGCAAAACTTACATCGAATGCGAGTCCAGTTTAAACAAAATTAAATGACAATTTGCCATACCTAATTCCATTTCTATTCTGAACTTTACCTTTTCAAACACTGCCAGCACCAGCCCCACCTCTTCTGTCACTTGAAAGTTAAAAATTCTCAATTGACCTTTTTGCCACACACTTTTTGATATCTGTAAAACAAAACTTTTTGCCTCAATTGCCGCCTGCAGCTGTAAATTTTCCCCCACTTCAAAAAACAAAAAAACGAAATTAAAATAAGTGTTTTACCTGCCATGGAAATTTGGTGACCTTAAAATAAAGTCAACTGGCCTTAGATAAAGTTAAATTATGCTTAAGTTATCGAAAGATAAGAGTATGAAATGATTTTTGACTCTGCCCTTACCAGTTCAACGCACACACACACACAACAAACTCGAAGCAGGCAAATTGAACTCTCATTAACTCTAGACCGATATGTTAAATATTTGCTTTGATTTCATTTTTCAAAAATTTGTTTTTAAACACAAACACTCACACACACACAAATCGCACATACACTCGTTTTCGCACGCGTCCCATAAATTATGAGAGAAATTTCCGGTGTCCGCACGACCTACGTTGCGTATGAGCAACGACAACAAACTGAAAATTTTTGAAAATTGATTCAGCTCGAGCAAGCGAACATGTTGTGAGAACGCTAGCCAGAACATGTTGCAAGGCGTCATCGCACACACACCGTGTGGTTGAGGTTCGAGTGGGCGGCTGGTTGATTGCCTTATCACCAGAAATTAAGACAACAAAAAGCTAACGAACGGAGTCTGAAGCAGCTGCACCAACAAGACGGCTGCCCATTCTTAAGAACTCGTCAGTTTCTGTGTTGCGGTTCGTCGTAAAGTTTACGACTGAAAACTATTTGGACCACAACTCGGTTAGATTTTTGTGTTTTTTTTTCGGATGATAGATACAAGTTAAAGCCGCAGTTGAGGGGGCAGGGGGCTTAAATACATTTGTTTACTTAAGAGACCAAACGGAACTAAGCCTAACCCTTATCCTGGCCCGTGCTTACTTAATGTGCTTACTGGCTTACATATTCAATTTGCTTATTCTTTTTCAAGTCACTTGAGCTGTCTTAATCCTGAATGCCTTGGAAGGAATCTTTTATTATTATAAATAGAGACCAAGGATTAACATTTCTAACTGTGAGCAACTCAAACTTTCTTATTATGAAGGAATGAATTTGTTAAACACAGATCGACACTGAACTGACACTGAACACTGAATTTGTGATTTCCATTGGGCCTTCTTAGCTGGATTTTAACTTATGCTACATGACCTAAGGCATTCTTCTGTTTATTCAGAACCGAAATAATGCAATTTAACAATCTCGAACACTCATTTAGGTAAATGACTTAAAGATAGTACTCAGCAAACATTTCACACCAGAGTCCTTTATGAGTCCTAGGGCTGATTAAAATAGTCATAAATGAGCTCATTTTCTGATCATAAATGATTCTTTAGTCGAGAGAAAATGGTACCCTAGCAGCGACTCATCTTAGAGTCATTTTTAACCCGTGCTTCTGAACCGTTTCGAATCATTTGAGTGTTATTTTAGTCGTACCTTTTATACTTTAGTCAGGAGGAAATGGTACCCTAGCAGCGACTCATCTTAAAAACTCAATTTTCACCCGTTCTTCTGAACAGTTACGAATCATTTTCGAATCATTTGGAGTCATATTTTACTCGTACTTCACTAAATCAAATTTTGAACGTATCATTTTCGAGCCTCTTTTAAATGCTCATGTTAGGTATTTCTTTTTAAGCACCAAAAGGGGTCGGAAAATACTCATCAGGATGATTTTTGTGAAAATTATCTTCCAAATGTTAGGTGGGTAGTAGTACTCCTATTTTTTCAGCTTTTACAGGTTGAATCTTTTATAGAAATGGGTTTTTGACTCCATCTCGAGTCTTAGGCCAGATTAAAATAGTCATAAATGAGCACGTTTTCTGATCATAAATTATAGTTTTATCTCAAGAAAATGGTCGCCAAGCCGCGACTCTTCTTGAAGAGTCGTTTACAACACTTTCTTCTGATAAGTTTTGACTCAATTTCGAGTCGAATTTTAATAAATCACATTGCACTTGGAGACTTGAACTTGAACAACCAAAAGTCTAACTTTTTGATAAGGTAATTGCAAAATTCTAGGCTGCAAACCCAAATAATTTGTTCGTACCTCTGATTCGCGGTTTCAAACCAAAATTTCCCAATGGTTCGTACATTTCAGAATCTGGGTTTTTGAGAAAAGCTATTGATTGGATCCTGAATTCGACTCATGTTTAAACCAAATGAAACCGAAAAGCGATTTAAGTGTGTAATAATAGCTAAAACTGAAAATGGGCCTGTTGTGGTGCAGCTGGTAGTGTGTGTGCCTGCTGTGCAAGGGCAGGTGGTCACTTAGGTGTGCGTTAAAACCGAGCAGATAACTTGCGTCATCTTACAAAAGTGAAATTATGGATCTAATAAAACAAACGCTATAGGCAAAGATTTCAGAATATTGAGCAGATTATTTCTTAAATTTTATTTAATCAAACCCAAATTCAGCTCAGAAAATGTTGGTATATTTTGTAAGCTGCTACTCAAGACTAGTATATCTTCTTATGAACTATCTTCAAACATAAAATTACCCAGCAAGTGCATACCATTTTCGGCCTTATTCCTTTTCACAGCCACATGTCAAAATAAATCACAATATTCGTGGCTTTGGTTAGAACATTTGAAATTTGGAACCCACATAAAGTGACAAGAGCTCAACTTCTAATCAGTTCACAACAAGAGCCAAAAGGAGAAGCGGAAAACGAACAGCAATGAAATCCTGCTCAAGCCTTATCCTTGCTTAGGTTGTCACTGGCACATTCTTTCCTGACAATTCCTAGCCCGCTGTCGCTTTGCTTTGATGTGTGGAGGACGACCTTATCGACTAACATTTATTTCGCTACGTTTCCTTTTGGCCCGCAGAAACAAAAACAGCACAAAATGTTACTTTGTTACACTTGGGGAAAAAATGGTAAATAAACAAACAAAAAAAAAACCAAATCCATTTCACAGCCTTTAGTTGGCCATCTCGAAGAACAGACGTATTTTCCTTATCGTTTTGTTGCTTTTAAATGATTTTCCATTTGCACATTTCAGGCGGCAAAATGTTGTTGCCGCTGCTGCTGCTGCTGTTGTTGTTGTTGGCAAGAATTTTCATTCATTCATAAAAAGAAGGTGAAAGACGCTTGCGAGCGCTGGTGGGCGGCGGCGTCGTCGCGTTGAGTGAAAAAACAATAAAAATGTTAGGGCAGCGACGCGACGCAGCAGCAGCAGCAGCAGCAGAAAGAAGCAAGGCAGACAAACAGGCGGGCAAAGTGGGCGGCGGTTAAGCGCGTGGAGCGGGGCGTAGCAAGTTTGTTGTTTGTACTTTTGGCTTTATTTATATTAATAAGCAATGTATGCGCGAAATTTTCTTTTGTGTTTCGGTGTATGTGGATGCGAGTATTTTTATTTATTTTCCTTTTATTCAACGCGCCTGAAAACAAAACACAATACAAATTATTGCCACGAATTTGTTACTTTTTTTTTACTACTCAAAAAGAGCCTCCGGGAGAACGAAAAAACCGGGGAGACTTGCAAAATAAAAGCAAAAAACTCCAAGTGTAAATGGTTAATAAAGCAAATAATGCTCTGAAATTGTAATATTTTCACTTAGAATTTGAAATTGTTTGAATATTATGTAAGAAAAGCGAAAGCTTGAAGTGCGCTCACTTTAATTTACCTTTGTATGAAACCAAACATTAAATGGTTTCATTTATAACAACTATAAACCCCTTTTGAATGCATTTTGGGCAAACAAACTTTTCATCTCTCACACTAAAAACGGCAAGGCCATGGGGACACACACGCACACAATGTTTCTCTCGAAGTTTTTGCGCGCATTATGCTTTGGGATTCCCAAACGGTTATGCCACCGCTGGAATGAAGAGACTGTTGGGGAAACGTTAAGTTGGTAGGCATTGATCGCTGATGATACAGGGTGATTCCTCTTAAAACAGCTGTACGATCTACCAGCCTCCTTTGTGGTGTTGTGTCTCCGTTTAAAGTTGTGGGAAAGCAAAACATGACCTCGAACCGGCTTAAAACCTGCAGGTTTACTTGAATTCAAAAAGTAAATTAGTTAGATGTTTGTTTTTAGCTCACAATATAAATGATTTTTTACAATAGTTCCATCTTTTGCTGAGTACTCCCTACTAATATCAGATATTGGCCAATTCAGTGGATAATATGTTGCAAAAAACTATTGCTTAAAACCAGGGATGCAAACCGGTTCGAGCTGAACCGGTTTTGAACCGAACCGAACCGCTTATTCCCGCTGGTGAACCGAACCGCAAACCGAACCGGCTTCCTTTCAGAATTTCTGAACCGAACCGAAAACCACAAATAAAAACGGTTCGGTTCGGTTCAGTTCTCTGACGAGTTTTAAGACGGAAATTGCTTTCCTCTAGCCAATGATTTTGATTAATTAGGAAATTTGAATCGTTTCCCGAAGATAATTTTCAAACATTTCGTTCGACCCTCTACATATTCAGAGTTGTCGGATCGATATAACTTTTAAGGATCGATATTACTTCTGCAATTTCCCGCCGATCTCTTTATTTACCTGTCATCAATCTAAATTTGTTTTTTCATTAGACAATATTAACAATTTTCTGTGGTACTTCTTAACCTTAATTCAATCTTAATCTGACAATAAATAAGGGCATTCCTCCAGGAACTGATAGACGAGTCCTGGGAATAATAATCTTTGCAGATTGCTCTAAGGATTTTAAAGATATTCGAATGGATCATAGGAACCGATTTTTCAAAAATGATCGAATAGCCACTTCACCGAAATCATATAATATTTTATGTTCCTTTGTGAACCACTGAACCGAACCGAAACCGCGGTTCATTTAACTACGAAAACCATGTTATGAACCGAACCGGCGGTTTAGAAACTGTGCGAACCACTGAACCGATCCAGTACTTATTTTCGAGTGGTTTGCATCCCTGCTTAAAACTTTGTTTTCTCTATCCCATAGGTTCAAACTCAATTTGCAATATCTTAACAAAATCAAAGACAAATTTTTCTGTATTTCTTTAAAGTTTTCAAAAAACAATCACTTTTAAAACTCACTCACTGAAACAATATTTAACCATAATAGAAAATTGACTCCAGAGAATCTCTTCAGATTCGAAATACTTTGGCTGGAATGAAACATTCCATTTCTGTTCCTTCCCCCAGCACCAGCAATGTCCCCTTTTTTTCTTGCATTTGTATCCGAAGTCCTTTATATAGTATTTGTGTGAAACTTTTTCTTATCTTTCTTCCCCCCCCCCCCATTTTGTGTGTCCACTTATTTGCATTTGTTTTGCCTTTTGTTTTGTGTGATTGTTTGTATTTTCTGTTGTGCGCTAATTATGACACTTTTTCACTCAAACAATTACTGCCAAATGCTTGAGAGAGCACATTGACTGCCCCACCACCTACTAACTGCCTCATTTCGTTTTTCATTTACAATTTAAATAATTTAAGGAAAATTTCAATTGGGACTTTAATTACATTTCATTTAAATTAATTGCTGTCGCTCTTGGGATCCACGTACTATTTTCTAGATTTGTCTAATTTATATAACTTTTATTTGTATGTGAAAACTTGGCACAGCCGAAAACTGCAGCACATGACGCAATTGACGCGCCAACGATGGCGATGAGAAACTGTTTTTTTTTTTTTCTCTTGGGATATTCTGTTTAAATTGTTGGCCTACAAAATGTGCATAAAAATGTTGTTTGCTGTTTCGTGTTTCTTGTTTTTTTTTTTTTGGTTCATTCAGTAATTTTAAGGCATTTTAATTACTTGCAAATTGATGGGTCGATATTTTTTATCTCAGCAAAGCATTTATGTCATAATAAGTATAAATTTTTGGATCATAAATATGATTTTAGACAGCCCCTGGGGAGTGGATTGCGGACGTTGTGTGTTTATTATAAATATCACAAGCGAACTTAGCCGTGAATCAAAATTAAACATACAGAATGTATAAATTGTGTGTGAGTGTGTGTGTGTGTGCGATGGTATGTATGTATGTGGATACCTAAATAAACAAAAGATGATTACCGTGTGCCTGTTTATCAAGTAAACACACATATTAAGAAAATTAAGTCTTAAAAACGCATGTCCAATATTGAAATAAATATCAGTTAATTAAATTTAAATTTTGAAAAGTTCTTCTGAGTCGAAGTTTTAATACCCTGGCAAGTGCTCGTTTTGCTATACTGATGTTGACCTATTTTTGCAAAATCTATTTGAAAGCTCACATTATTAATAATGTCCCATAAATAGTACCCATTTTCATAACTGAACCCATTTTCCGACCGAAATAGTCATTCGATTTTTAGCAAATTTTACAAACACCTTTCAAATCACATCAAATTCATAATAGCCGATTTCAGCAGCACACAAACACACAAAAATTTCTCACTAAGACCCATTTTTCAACCGATCAATCGTACAAGAGCTATATGCTATAGTCAACCGATTTGGACGAAACATTGTAGAATTTGTTGAAAGCATTTAAAATTAATAAATACCAAATTTCAAGACGGCTTCATTAAAACCAAAAAAGTTTTTCTAACTAAGACTCTTTTTCAGACCCATGTTATGTATATCAGCTATACCATATAGTTGTCCGATTTTCATCATACTTGGCAGAATTATAAAAAAGCACAGAAAACCTATGAATGCAAAGTTTGAAGATGTTTCCATTGAAAAGAAAAAAGTTTTTCTCACTAAAACTAGTTTTCCGACCGATAGTTTCCATGGGAGCCATGAGATATAGTCATCCGCTCAGCTCAGCTGAGAGACTAGCTGGAGAAAAAACAGACAGACGGACGGACAAAGCTCAATCGACTCAGTTCGTCTAGCGGATGCTGAATATATAATGGCTTATGTGGTCGGAAATGAATAATTATTTGCCTTGCAAACTTCTGTGCAAAATTATAATACCGCACTTTTTAAGCTAACGAACCCAGTGAAATCATAGATTCCTTTGGGTTAGTTAAAAAATAACTCCATTCTGTAGAAAGTCTAATATGATCATCAAAATGCCGAATTTTTAAGTTTAAATGCTCAGATTTTCACACAGCTCTGCCAGATTTGATTTGTGTAACAAAAGACAACAACTCAAATCATATCTGGTATTACATTTTCCTTGTTTAATGGTCTCAGATAACTTACGCCCCAAGTGCTCTTATTATTTTGATTTTCATAAATAAAAAAATGCAATAAATTTGGATGATTCCAAGCTTGGTTGGCACAAAATCATAGATATTAAATAATTCAATTTTTCAAGCACCATTACTCAATAATCCCCCTTTAGAGGTACAACTATTTAAGTAATTACAAAAGTAATTACACTTTGAAGTATTCATTGAATAATCTTAGCTCCAAGCTACAAATACGATTACTTCAAAAATTGTAATCAGGAATTGGTTTTGTATTATCTGAATAATTGCGATTTTTGTAGTGAAAAGTAATTAAATACTGGAAATAATGATAACCTAACAGTCTTGGTACAGAGTATACATATTTTTGTCGCTCCTAGCCATTGAAGCCAAAGCTAAACTTGCCTTTGTTCAGATGAGCGATAAGCTCGAAGAACTTAAGAACGTACCGACCGGTACGTTTTGCGGACATTCTCATACCAAATTCGTTAGGCAAAAACTTTTCGGTCTGCAAAGTGTTCGCTGGAGTTAGGGGATTCGTTAATGCAGCACCGAAGCAGCTGAATTTTCGGGCTCATTTGATCATTTATTCTAAGAATGTTTGGTCCTCATTATAATTATGTGTTAATTATGTTTCTAATTGTTGAAAACTTGTCCATGCTTATTAGAAATTTCTTTGCCTGCTGTCTTCACCTTCTTTAAAGCAGATTTGAGTGTATTGCTTTGACTGTGCCTTCATGTGTGAGGTGGATTGATGAACTTGCTTTACTGAAAATATACAATAAATGAATATGGAAGCCGAATTTGTATCTAATTGGATTGGCTTGGCAACATGAAAGTAGGTCCATGTATTGTGGGTACTTTAAGTAGAAAAGACGGATTTTCGGTATTATTTGATAAGGATTTGATTTCCTCTATTTTGTTCCTAATATTCTCCTTTTTTTTGGCTTTAAAAAAGTTTTAAAATTTTTCTGATCTTTATTACGCTTGGATAGTTTTAAGAGCTGACCTTTTCCACCATCATTTATGTGTAGGAAACTTGTGTCATCCTTTTTTTTCTGTACTGTTTTGGTTTGGCCTTCTAAATCTTTTAGGAACGAAACCACCGTCAAATTTAGTTTGGCACTCAACATATGCCGCTTGGTCAAGGCGAAGACTATTATTGAATATTTTATTATGCATTGGTAACTCACACACACACACATTGGCACACTCACACACCCACACACCCACACACACACACACACATACTTACCGTAGAAACGAATTTTTATAAAACTCAAGCTGCAAAAGTTTATGGCCTGAACATTTTCAATGGGGCGCCCAGCGCCAAAAGAAACAAAAAACCAAATCCCAAATAAATATTGTCGTGTGCGAGCCGCAGTCGAGCACTTCAGTAGAGGAATGGAGAGAGAGAGAGAGAGATGGGGGGGAGGTGGTGGTAGATAGGTAAAGCAAAACGGCACTTGAGATCCGCGCGCGAATTTGTTGCCAACTTTTTGGGAAAACGTTGAGGATGTACCAGATTTTGCCTTTGCCCTCATTCTATCAGATTTGTTGGGAATTTCGTAAAATTCCAGTCAATTCCTTGACTTGACCCTGCCTTCATAATTCATAATTGTGTCTTCCTTATTATCAAGTTGAGAATCCCTGCTGCTTGTTAATTACCCAGAATCCGTTTCGCCAAACCCGCAAAGCGGAAGTGCATCAGCAAGGAGGACGGCGACAGCGGCAACCGACAGCCACAACAGCATTTAAGCATGGCACATTATTTTTATTAATAATTATTTCACATGCGGCGAAACATCGAGACAATTTTTACATGAACCCCCACCCACTGGTTGTCCCTTCCTGGGTTCGCTCGGGTCCATGTCCGGCGTTGACGCAAATCGAAAATGCCAACTGTGTGCCTGGGTTTCAGTTTCACCTCCTCCTGCTGCTGCTGCTCTGGCTGTTTCTCCTATTTCTGATAAATTCATTTTGCTGTTTTGTGTTTATGTTTTCGTTGTTTGCCTTTTATCTGCCGCTGCTGCCTGTCAACGGGTCGGGCATAGCATCATTTTGGCTCTGTTTTAATAAGCCTTCAGGTGCAGCAGCAAATGAGCCATGCATTATTTAGCATCGTGCACAAATATTATAATTGCGAGTTTCTTTTGCAATATTATTATTATTATTTTTGCTGGCACTAATAATAGTTTCGAAATTGTTGGCATGTCCCCGTAAGGGGTTTACGTAATGCCATTCCGAATTTGCCTTAAACTTCTAAACCATAAATTGTCATTCGATGATAATCGTACAAATTGAATACCAAATTGATTTTCCACAAAAAAAAAACCCCCAACTTTGTTGTCTATGATTAATATTGTATCCATTTTGCTTTTTGCGCCCGTGTCTGGGCACTTGAAATGATTTAATATCAGACCACAAAATCCCCATAGATTTTGCTTATGTGTTTTGTATGTCTGTGGCAAAATGGACAGTTGGCCATTAAATGAATCGACGCCCGCCCGCCAGCCAGACGCATCTCGCATTTCATTTCGCTCAGTTTACATACAATTTTTGCTTTCGACATTTTGAGCCAAAACATTTGGTTTCACTTTGCGCATAATTAACTTTTGCATTCTCTGTATTCGGCCCAGGCGGCAGCTGCTGTCTTACAATCGATTTTCACACAGTATTTTATGTGTTTCGAATGATCATTTATGCATATACAAATTGGTTGAGGTTTTGGTGATGATTATTATGCATAAATCGACGCTGTGTGTGGTAAACATATAGATTGAATAATCTAGAAATAGAAATTGCATTTGCAATTACCAGCTGATTTGTAAGTGCATTAGCGGCTTACCATTTATGTTTGTTTTTGCCAAATCTATTTAAAGCTTTATTTTATTTAAGATTATTAAACTAATTCATTTATGAATTCACAATTTTAATGTTTCTACATTCATTTTGGAATATAAAGGGACTTATTTAAGCTGGCTCGAGGTCGTAACAGTTACATTTGCTCATACTACTTGTCCGACTAACGTTCTGACTGCACACATCTTGTTATACCCTATAACATTGTCCGGATGTTTGTAACGCATAGAAGTTGGCATCTCTGACCTCATAAAGTATAGCCGTAATTTCCTCCGTCTGTTTCCATGCTATCTTCTCCCTCAATTTAAAAACTAACTTCACCAAACTTTGCACAAAGTCTTTTGGTACAAATACGCTGCACATTTGTCAAAACGGGCCAAATGAGATGACTATAGCATATAGCTGTCATGGGAACGATCGGTTGAAAAACTAGTTTTAGTGAGAAAAAGTTTTTTCTTTTCAATGAAAACGCCTCCAAACTTTGTATTTCTTAGTTTTTTAGGCTTTTCCATGATTTTACTAAGTTTGGTTGAAATCGCACTTCTTTATAGTAAAGCTTCAATACAAAGTAAGGTCTGAAAAGTAGTTTTAGTGAGAAAAACTTTTTTGTTTTTAATGGTAATGACCTGAAAATTAGCATTTACTTATTTGATATGTTTTCACAAAATTCTACAAAGTTTTGTCCAAATCGAACTACTATAGCATATAGCTGCAGTACGAATGATCGGTCGAAAAAGAAGTTCTCGTAAGAAAAACTTTTTTGTTTTAAATGGAATCAAATCTTAAACTAGAAACTATTAAAAAAAAAAAAAAAAAAAAAAGATTTGAAAAATTATTGTTAGTCCTTTTAAGAGAAGATCCAATAAATGCGAAACAAGCATAAAAAAAAAAAAAAAAAAAAAAAACCGAATCGAATCCACAATTCTTACATGTTCGTTTGTAAGCCATTTCCATGATTCCACTAAGTTTGGTTGAAATCGGACATCTATATAGTATAGCTCCCATAGAAAAGTAAGGTCGGAAAAATATTCTTAGTCAGAACTAGATAAAACGTAGCACAAGCCCGACTGTAACATACTCTGTACCAACGAAATTAAACGCTCAGCATAAATTTTGACGCTGCAGTTGTAGCTGAAAGCAGCGCTGCTACTGCGCTGCAGCAGCGAACTGTCTGCGGTGGCACAAAAGTCCAAAACCTAACCATCTAACCAACTATGAAAGCTGGCTGCAATAGCTGGTAAATGTGACCGGTTGTGTTTAAACCAAATCCACATACCTCCCCTACCTTAACAAATAATTTGATAATTACAGCCAAAATTTTCATCCACAACCAAATGAAATTGAATTCATTTTTGCATATTCAACGTTTCAATGATTCGCCACCGAAAAATGTGGCACATTGCGTATGAGTAATGAGGCGAAGCATTAAATTTCTAGCTCTTGAACCCGTGCCAAGCGTGCTCAGACAATGGACTGGCCAGACACAGACGCAGCGACGCGACGTCGGAAAAGCGAGAGCAAAATTCTGAATCCGAATCCATTGCCAAAATAGCGAAGTAATTGCGAATCTAAAAAAATGTGAATGCGTCTCGCAGCTCCCCTGTTGCCACCAAGCCAATCAAATGAATAAATATCATTAGAAGAAGCCCGCCAAACGCCTTTTGTTTGTCCGACATTTGCCCAACGATGATCATTACGCTGCTAATGATGATTACGCATACGCACTGTTGGCAACTAATTGAAGCAGCTGCCTCCTCACTAATTGTCAGCCAAAGTGCACTCTCCGTTTAGTTTTTAGTTACTTAAATGTAATTGCACACAAGAGCAATTAAACAGCTTGACACACGCGTCGCCCAAAGGAGGCGTCGAATCGGTGTGAGGCCAAGAGGACGAGGACGAGAGTGCTGTCAAACTGGCTGGAAAATGGGCGATTTATCTACACAAAAAGTGAACTACAGCTGGAGCAAAAATAATTAAATATAATATTTGAAATTAAATTAAAATCCAAACAAATCATGTTAACAAATCTTAAAATATTGTTGTTGTTTTTTTTGTCAAGTAGTTGAAGCCATTTCATTTGCAGCATCTCTGACAGTTTGTCTTCATTCCTCATTTCGCCGCAGCTTCGCTTTGCTGGGTCGTAAATTTGAAATGCTTTTATAGGTCGTTGCTGGCGCGAGAAAAAAGAAAGTTTGATCTGAACTTTTGCCAAGCGAGTCTTTTGAACTGCAGTCCTTGTTCCTTTCGGGCTACAAAATTTATGCGCCTGACTGCGTCGTTCACATCGGTCAGCAAAATGGCGCCAAAGTTCAAAGAGCTGCAAACAAAAGGTTGCATTTAGCCCAAGACACGTGACCGAAGGGTGGGGCTGGGGGTGGTTGGGGGCTGGCCACTCACTTATTGGCCCACTCGGTTGCTGCTTGTAACATGATTGAGTTTTTGGCCTTTGCTAGTTGCGTTTGCGCTTGTTGGCCATTCAATTTTATTGCAAATTGTTTGCAACAGTTTTTGTTGGTTGGTTTTTTTTTTACTGCTGGGTGCCTTGGGTCATGCAAAACATGTCGTCAACGAAACAAATAAAAAATGTTTGCTGCAGTGGTGCAGCAGTAACCTAAAGCCTGGCACTGAGCCTACAACTTTTGCCAAAGTGTTTGGCCATCATCACGTATGCGAAATATATTACGTATACGTAGTGTTGGCCGGGGGTTGGCTTAGAAGTTTAATGGGTGAATGAAAACTGATCATTCCATAATATTGTATCCCAAATATTTGGTTTTACGAAAGGTACACCGAATAAACACTGCAAAAGAAAACAAGAAAGAAAGTCGGTCAAACCCGACTATAACATACTCTGTACCAAGAAAATTTGTACTTTGATCATAACTCGAAAACCGTTCATCCGATCTTCTTCATTCCTTTGGCGGATCGATAAGTTATCCTAATAAATAAATATGTCCAGAAGAAACAAGCCATCTATCTTCAAAACTGTGGGAGATATAACGTTTTTTCTAAATTGCGGCGGCGGGAGGGGGCGTGGCCAAAATTGAAAATAAACTTGATCTGCCTGCAGACATAAGAAGCATATGTCCCATACATGTCAAACCTCTATCTCTTACCATCTCTGAGATCTGTGCGTTCATACGGACAGACAGACGGACGGACGGACAGACGGACATGGCTATATCGACTCGGCTGTTGATGCTGATCAAGAATATATATACTTTATGGGGTCGGAGATGCTTCCTACTGGATGTTACATACTTTTGCACAAACTTATAATGCTCTATGTACCTTCGGTACAGAGTATAACAAACTGAATTTCGTTCTTGAATTCGGACATGTTTAAGAACTTCATATGCAGCTCACCCATGAATTCAATACTGAAATCATATAGTTGTAGGACGGGTCTGTGTTAAACTCATGGCTGAAACTCATATAATGGATGCCATGAGTTCTGTACCAGCCCTTTCATTTCAGGGCTGATTCAGCTGTGATTCTGGTCTGAGCCCAACTGAAGGGACCATAGCTTAGTGGGATACGACCTCGGGTCCTCCGATAATTCACCTTGTCTGCCATTGTCGTTATGCGCGATATAGTCTCAAGTTACCCTAAAGAACACACTCATATAAATTGCTAGATTTCTTTTAAGCAATACTGTTTTTGACAGCTCAGCCGTTTTCGTGTCGCATGCCACTGTCAAACATGTTCAGTTTTGTGTATAATTTAAGCACGAATCAACTTGCAATTCAAAATTTTTGCCACTTTTTTATCGGAAAATTGTGTTCAGCGACGAAGCTCATTCCTGGTCGAATGGATACGTGAACCAACAAAATTGTCGTAAAGAGCAGCCAGAAGCATTGCAAGAAATTCCCAAAAATTCACTGTTTTGTGTGGATTATGGGCTGGTGGCATCATTGGACCGTACTTTTTAAAGATTTTAAAGGTAGGAACATTACTGTGAGTGAAAATGAAAGAGCTGGACTTGGCTGACATTTGATTTTACCAAGACATTGCCACATGCCACACAGCACGCTAGACAATGGCCCTATTGAGAGGCGAGTTCAGGGAATAGTTTGCTTAACGCTTGGGGCCGGTCAATTGGTCGCCTTAAGACCATTTTTTGTGGGTCTATGTTAAGCATCACGCAACAGTTGAAGCCAACAACGAAGAATTTGTTCGTAGCAAACCGGCCTCGATATGTTAGAGTGAGTATGTCAACGTATGAACCAATTTGAGGCATAGCCATTCTATCGACTCAAATAAAGATCCAAATCTGAAAGCTACTAAACAATCACCCTTCAGTCGACTCAATATAAGGTCACTTTTCCTTAACGTGCGTAATGTCGTAAGCTTTGAACGCAGAAGAGTTCTTATAATTCCAAAAACCTGTATGTAGTTAAATCTGTATAAAGGTTCTGGAATCTAGAATCCTGTAGCGGAAAAATCCGATCTCATGGTATCGGGAAAGTAAATAGCTCAACGATAACGACGACGATTTGTTATTTTATAATAAAGGTCTTAAAAAATTCCTTTTACCAACCTTCCCACCAAATTTCCAACTCACAGCTCAAATAATTTCTGAAGCGATTCACACTGAGCATACGTTGATATTTTTCCCGATATTCAAATAGTATTCCTTTCGATTTAAATATGTTGGGCTTACTTACAGCCCTCGCTGGCACAGAGCCTCACTTAAACAAAATGCCACACACTTGCGTACATTTCACGCGCTGCAACAACATTTACAACCAACTCAAACGAAGAGCGCCAAATGTTCCATTTGGATTTATTGTTATACAAATTTCAACGTATGTATGTATATACACATAAATATATATATGCTATACGCTGTTTTGTATGTTTATTTGTCTGTCCGTCTGTTTGTGTTGGCACTGCGACGGCAATGTATTACAATTAATTTGGCACACACGGCGTATGCTGAATATTATTTTTGGTGCACATCTCTGCAATTGAGTAAATCCGTGGCAATTGGCAATTATACAACACAATTTTCTTCTTCATCGGCAAATTCGCAGCCAGGCCAAATGCAATCTAGAAGAGCGTCGTCCACTTGTTTGCCACGGCCAATCGTGGTGATTGATGACCGAATCGACGACAACGACCTCCAAAGATGCGACCATCTCACCCAATAAATGATTCATCTAAGTAGCCTGTCGCCCACAAACACACCCATCTATAAATTGGTTGGACTATGATGGGGTCAGGTCAAAGGTCGTGTATGCTTTAAATGATTGAAAGAAAACAAAAAAAAAAACGTACACCACATTTACATTTGAGCTTTAAAGATAAATGGACAGCAGATGAATAAATGTCTGACAAACTGAATGATGTGTTGTAGTGTACACTGCAAGAAAATCACACCATTTACGGAATTGAAGAGGAAAAAATACAAAATGATGCTAGTTTTTAATCAACTGGTATTTGTGAAAAGAAAAGAAATGAGTAAAGGGAAAGCCGTAAGTTTATTCTCATATATTGTTGTGGTATAGCGCGAGCGAACAGAATCATTGCGGGACTGTGCGAGTGTTTAATGTACATACATTGAATTCAAACAAACAAATTAAAACAAAGAAAGGATTTCCCATAGTTTTATAGATGGATGGTTCGTACCTTCGGGGCGTAATTATATGTAAAGATCGGATGAACGGAAGTCGAGTTATAAGCAAAAGAGTGTTCACAGTAACAGACTAAATTCACAAAACTATTGCGGAAATGGAATTGAAAAGTAGACTGATATCCTGAAAGTGTTGCACATGTAAGTTCCAATATAAAGCATTTATATATTTATAATTATGAGATCAGACATTGGCCCATATCATTCGAGCGGAAAGCGTTCTTCTTAAGGGGGGGTAAGGGTTTTGGCGTTCAAACAATAACAATAACTTCAAGAGTTTTGATCAGATCGACTTGAAATTTTGAGAGTATATTCTTGAAATGTTTAACAATAAGATAAGACAAAAAAAAAAATAATTCGATCTTTCAAAAGTGCAAACCCTTACCAATTTACCCTTACCTTAAAGTGCAATTTAGATATTAAAATTGCAAGAAATTGAATTTATGCCAAAACAACTTTCAAAATTATGGTGCTTTTGTAAACAAAAAAATTCGAACTAAAAAAAAATCATATTAAATAAAGCTGTTTATTTATTTTTAACATTTGAGTTTTTTCTTAAAAAAAATTGTCTTTTTTTACTTATTTTTTTAAGTGTACTTACCTAAGGCAACAGCAAGTGCGCACAGAAGACAGTTACATTTAAATCACTCTCATACACACACACACACACACACCCACACACTCGCGCACTCAGTAGTCTGGTGTCAGCTCAGGTCTTAGCCTTACGCACATTTTTACCGTTACAAAACACTCACTCTCTCACTTGCCGCCAGATCCCGTGAGCAGCTAACTTCAAACGGCTTTCGTTTATTTATACAAAATTAGTTTATGTCTAACAACAACAATAGCAACAGACACTTAAAAAGCGCTTTTGTGTGTGTTTCGGCTTGCCTCGTTTATTATTTTAATAATTCTTTCGGTTTCAGCCGCTTCTTGACGCACAACTACAACTCGCCCAACAACTGCACTGAAAGCAACTGAAGGCGGTTTCTACACAATTTTCACATACAACAAATAGAAATTAGAGCAAAAAGCAAATTAAATGCATGCCAAGACGATTTGTTTATAATTATTTGTTATTAATTGCAATAAATTGGTACGTACAGGGGGGTGGCGGGGGTGTGTGGGAGTACTGACATGTGTGAGATGCGTAGCGTTTTGAATTCGCCAGCGCCCTCTGCCGTTTGTTTGGCGAGCGAACAACCAACGGTCAATGGTGATGATACATTTTTTTGATAGGGGTACTCGAGCAAAAGAGAGGGTGGGCCATGAAAAAAAAAATCAAAAAAAATTCGTTTACCTTAAAAAATTTGTCCTTTTGTAATTTGCATTTTATTATTTCAACTAAATATAAAAATTAACTGTATGCTTTAACCAGGGATACAAACAGGTTCTGAGCCGAACCGGCGTCAATCCGAAAATGCTGAACCGAAAACCTTAAAGCAAAATGGTTCACTTTGTAATCATGAGCGATCCTTTCGAACTTGCTGTTACTTCAAGTCAGAAAAAAACTCTTGTAAACAATTGAAAGCGAATCGGCAAAATTATGGGCGATATTCATGTTAGATTTTCTGCAGCTTCAAATATCCAAAAATATGACATACCGAGCTGATTTAAGGGTAAGTCACAGCGATATACTCAAGGAGGGGATATAAGCTTTGAAAACTCTTAAATGATCGAAATTCTGGGTGATCCAAAAACTGTGTTACCTTCGAAAGTATGGAATAAATACAATTTTGCGCAGATTGAAGTTCAAATCGGGACATTTAATACTTAAAAGGACAAGATTAAGGACGATTCGTTAACTAAAATGACTTCCTGGCGAAATTCCGAAAATATATTATATGTTTTCGTAAAGATTTAAACAAAATTGGCCGCGTTATCCTTAAGAACAAGGCTTCAAGGTTGATTTTCAGTGAAATTAAAGATGAATCTAGAACAGAATTGATTTTTTTAGCATTTTATTTTAAATTTGACGTAACTTTAAAAGCTCCAAAAACTGTTTTTTGCTCAGATGCTTAAAAATTTATTTTTCTTACAATTAAGAACGGGCTTTAAGGACTTAGATCTAAGAGATTTTCGGCCGATCAAGGATATTAAACTCATTTTTAGCACTTTTTGGGCTGCCCTGTCTTCGAAGATCTTGAAGGAAGATTGGGATTTTCTGCGAAATCGCAAACCAGGCAGACATTCAATATTTAACTAATTAAGACTGAACCGAACCGGAACCGCGGTTCACTTGGCTTCATCAATTATGTTATAAACCGAACCGTTGGTTCAAAAACTGTATGAACCTCTGACCCAAACCATCGAATATTACTAATCGGCTTGCATCCCTGATCCTTCAACTATTGTATATGTCACTGGCCGTCACATCCTGAATTTCTTCGCCATCCAAAGTTTTCATTTGGCATTCACATAGAAAGTGAACAATCTTCCGTTCTGCATTTCGTCTTTGTTCCGGACTGAGGCCATCCAAGAGCAGTTGTGCCTTGGCCAACAAACTGTGGCTGGTTGGCAACTGCTGCTGCTGCTGTTGCTCCAACTGGAGCTGCAACTGGAGCTCTCTGGATTGTTGTAGAACCGTTTCCATATTGGCTATCACAGCGCCCAAGAGCTTCTCCGAGTTGGCCGGGTCCTCAGCGGGCTCGGCCACCTCATTTAGCATTTCTTCCTCATCCGCTGTGGTGGTGGTCACCTGTAGCTGTTGTGTTTGATTCATGGAATCTGTTTCGGCTATATATTCTAAGTGCTCATCCTCCTTTTCCTCCTCCAGATACTCCGTATCGGTGACCTCCGATGTTTCAGTATGAGTAAGGGTGGATTTGGGTGGACGTCCGCGTTTTTTTATGTTTTCTATGACAAGTGGAACACCCTTTCGAAAGTGTCTGCCCAGAAAAAGCAAATCAGTGAAATGACGCCAGGTCAGCGGCAGCGAGGGATTGATTTGATGATTGCGATACTCCCGGGCAAAGCGATCCCGTAGCTTCTTCCACTGATTATAGCAGAGTTCCTCTAAAAGATTACAATTTAGTTAGTCCTTCTCTCTACTGCCCCTTACTCCACTTCGCTCACTCACCAGAAACACTGAGGCTCTCTGCCACTCGGCTCCAGGCCAGATTCTTGGCTGTTAAGTTCTTGGACACTCGTATCTGATGTCTATCATACAGAACTGGATGCATTTTGACCAGCTCAATCAACTGCTGACTGAATATATCGTCTTGACAGTCCTCTTCCTCTCCCATTCCTTCTTCTTTCGATTTCTTGGCAGCTCTTCGTTTCTCCTTGGGCTCGTAAATCATTTTATCGAGATTCTCATGCTTGACCAAACCCTGTTTATAGTGATCCTTGAGGAACAACAAACTGGGAAACATGTCCCAGTAGGTGTAGGTGGGCTCATTTGAATCCTGAATTCTTTTGAATTCCTTACCAAATCTGTCACGGATGCTCTTCCAGCGGGTTGAACAGGCTCGCTCCGATGCCCCCATTTTCATGGATATGGTTTTCCAGGCGGCATCTTTGCGTGCGGCGTTTTTGGCACTTCTCGCAAAAGCTTTGTCATACAAAATGGGATAGTTTTCAATTAATTTGATCAATTCGCAGTCGTCCATATCTTCTTTGTTATTGTTTTGAATATAGAGATGGCAACTTTTTGATAGACACATCGATTATGGTATATCGGAACACCATTGAACTAGTTCAGCTGAACATAGCTTTAAGGTGTCATCATTAGACGGACTTGAGCTTGGAGCTGCCACAGCTTAAAGCTTTGTATTAGAGATGAACCTAGCTGTGTATAGCAATAGAACTCAACCGATAGCTGCATTTGGAAAATGACTCCTAGATGGACTGCCACTTGCACTTGACGTTGCCACATTCATAAGTATTGTAATAGAGATGAACATAATAGTGATTTGCTGTAACGAAGTGAATTGTGTAAAATGGAGGTGCGCGACTGACGTGAATATCGAAGTGTCACAGTCGTGAGCAATTCCAGAGTTCCGTGTTTCATAATTAAATTAAGGTCAAACATGGTAAAAAGAAGATAATGTAGAATATTCTACAATTCAACTTATTTGTATGCATTTTTTTATGCTTCGCATTCGTGTCGAAAAGTTAAATTAGTTAATAAGTTAACCTCCTACTTGGAACTGCCTCATCTGTGAAACTTCCATAAGAGATGAGCATATCACTGCGCAGCTCTAACGAGTAACGAATACCAAAAGTGATAGGTGACATTCAAGTCAAGACTACCACGAGTAATGTTACGACCTGCGAAATCCAGTTTGAAGCTTAGTACTCAGATCACATAAATTTTCGAGCGCTGAATTTACCATTCAAGACATAACGGTCGCTCTTCCAAATTAATTGTTACCCAAAGAAACATTTAGTATTATTCTCACTCACGGTCGCATCTCTATGACATACATTTAAATCTTGTATCGATTGCTATCTGTTATCGGTTCTCGTACTTGGTCACTGTCATCGCTAGGGCAGCGATAGTAAAAAAAAATTTTTGTGCATTGGAATTTATATTTATGACAAAAAAGCCGACTTCATTAAAGAAAGAGAAAACGTTGCGCCCATTCTTGTTGTTGTTAATTCATTAGAAACGCTCCCCTCTCGGTCTATCGCTCTACGCATCTGGTTCACGCTCAGTTAGGCGACGGCTGGCCACTTGACGGCAAAAGAAACAGTCGCAGACCCCGGGAGCGGCCAAAGAGGCAACGTCATAAAAATTTGTCATCAAATCAAATTTGTTAGTTGTTCATCATGATCTTGCTGGAAATCAATAATCGCATAATAGAGGAAACGCTTTTGGTTAAATACCGCAACGCCCAGGCCGGGTGAGTGCTCATTTCTTTTTATAACCTTATTCCAGTTCCACCATTTTTCATTTTTATCCCCCCCCTTTATCTATCTCCTTTGGCCTGGCCTCGTGTTATCAGTTTTTTGGACTTGCTTTATCAGCTCTCTCTCTCTCTCTCTCTCCGTCAAATATTTTTAAAATACCTTTTTGGGTGTAGTTTGCAAAGCAATGAAGACTCATCGAGGGGCTCTCTCTCTCTCTCTCTGTCCCACTTACTCTCGCGGTCAAAACGCATTTGTTAATTCATTTATTTACAACTCATTCAGCATCATTTGTGCATTATCCGACGCAGCTCCTGACTCATCCAACGCCAAGTGTAAAACGAAACTTTTGTTATGCTGCCATGGCAACTGTTATACAACTCGAAATTGTGATGCCATGTCCAAAATTAACTTTTAAATGGAACCAAAGTGTCATACTTAACCTTCCGTTTCTAGTTTTTGGCTCCAATGCTCCAAAACTAAACTTGGAAACGAACGGCACCCACTTGTGTTTTGGATAAAATAGCCCCTGATACTGTTACACTGGACTGTTTCTTGGAGTCAAAGTGACATATTTTGGTTCTACTTTCCAATTTGTGTCTCAGATACTCAAAAACTAAACTAAAAGACGAACGGCATCCTGTTTAATCATTCATATTATAACAGACGACTTGTGTTGGTGTACAATAGCCCCTAATACTGTTATACTCTAGCTTTTTTTGGAGTCAAAGTGGCATATTTTGGTTCTACTTTCCAATTTGTGTCTCAAATACTCCAAAACTAAACTAAAAGACGAACGGCATCCTGTTTAATCATTCATATTATAACAGATGACTTGTGTTGGTGTACAATAACCCCTAATACTGTTATACTGGACTGTTTCTTGGAGTCAAAGTGGCATATTTTGGTTCTACTTTCCAATTTGTGTCTCAAATACTCCAAAACTAAACTAAAAGACGAACGGCATCCTGTTTAATCATTCATATTATAACAGATGACTTGTGTTGGTGTACAATAGCCCCTAATACTGTTATACTGGACTGTTTCTTGGAGTCAAAGTGGCATATTTTGGTTCTACTTTCCAATTTGTGTCTCAAATACTCCAAAACTAAACTAAAAGACGAACGGCATCCTGTTTAATCATTTATATTATAACAGATGACTTGTGTTGGTGTACAATAGCCCCTAATACTGTTATACTGGACTGTTTCTTGGAGTCAAAGTGGCATATTTTGGTTCTACTTTCCAATTTGTGTCTCAAATACTCCAAAACTAAACTAAAAGACGAACGGCATCCTGTTTAATCATTTATATTATAACAGATGACTTGTGTTGGTGTACAATAACCCCTAATAGTGTTTAACTGGAATACATCCTTTGTATAGCACGACTTATCTTCTCTATGGAGCTGTAAAATGGCATAACTAAGAATAATATCTCTTAATTATGTGTGAATTTCTCCGCAAATCAATGTCAAGTGGGCGAATGACGACCTGTTTATATAAGAACTTTCATTATAGACAAAAAGCTGAACGAAATTCCAACACATAGGGTAGATTTCTCATCTTCTACACAGATCAATCTGTCACATAAATCTACAAATAGCAGAGCAAAATCTAAGTTTATCCCGACACATACGAGCTATTTGGAAGATAAGAAATCGGCCCATAGAACAAACATAGGCATAAACTCGATAGATTAGATATTGCAAAAGCTACCTCAATCTGTTGGGTACTCATAAATGTTGTTTTTGCTTGGTTGTTTTTTGTTTTCAGAGTCAAACCAGAATCGATAGACATACGAATAGCAGACTTTGATGGAGTTCTTTATCATATCTCCAATGTGAATGGCGATAAAACAAAAGTTCGGGTGAGTTTAATTAACCCCAAGAGATAACAACTATTAAACACCAAGTTAATTTGTATCTATGTTTATTTTTGTTTACAGATCAGCATATCGCTCAAGTTCTACAAACAGCTGCAGGAACATGGCGCCGACGAGTTACTGAAGCGGGAATATGGCAGTTTGCTGACGGACACAGAAGAGGGTAAGCCTGGACTTTGTTGGACCAACGCCAAATTTATAAACTTACTTATTTCAATCCTCCCACAAGGTTACAATGTTTCTGTACTTATTAATCTGGAGGACATACCCTCCGATTGCGAGCAAATTGCCAAGAGGATTGGACTGCTTAAACGAAATTGCTTTGCCTCGGTGTTCGAGAAGTATTTCGATTACCAGGAGCAAGGCGAAGAGGGCCAAAAGCGAGCAGTCATAAACTACCGCAATGATGAGACACTGTGAGCAAATAAATAATAGAGGAACCATATCAATAAGGAACAAATGAATGAACTTTGCTTAATTTTTAGCTATGTGGAGGCCAAGCCCGATCGTGTCACCGTGGTTTTTAGTACCATATTCCGTGATGAGGATGATGTTATCATAGGCAAAGTATTTATGCAGGAATTGAGGGAAGGTCGTCGGGCCTCGCATACAGCGCCACAAGTGCTCTTTTCGCATCGCGAACCGCCACTGGAATTGGCCAATTCGGACGCCCGAGTGGGCGATAATATTGGTTATGTCACATTTGGTAAGTTTAATCCGTAATAATTAATGGTTCTATGGACGCAAAGTGGCTTGTTAAGATTTGGATTAAATTTGTGTTTGACTACATTAGCCCCTAATACAAGACTGTTTCTTGGAGTCAAAGTGGCATATTTTGGTTCTACTTTCCAATTTGTGTCTCAAATACTCCAAAACTAACCTAAAAGACGAACGGCATCCTGTTTAATCATTCATATTATAACAGATGACTTGTGTTGGTGTACAATATCCCCTAATACTGTTATACTCGACCTTATGTTGGAGTCAAAGTGGCATGTTTTGGTTTTATATTCCAATTTGTGTCTCAAACACTCCAAAACAAAACTAAAAGACGAACGGCATCCTGTTTAATCATTCATATTATAACAGATGACTTGTGTTGGTGTACAATAGCCCTTAATACTGTTATACTCGACCTTTTGTTGGAGTCAAAGTGGCATATTTTGGTTCTACTTTCCAATTTGTGTCTCAAATACTCCAAAACTAAACTAAAAGACGAACGGCATCCTGTTTAATCATTCATTTTATAACAGACGACTTGTGTTGGTGTACAATATCCCCTAATACTGTTATACTCGACCTTATGTTGGAGTCAAAGTGGCATGTTTTGGTTTTATATTCCAATTTGTGTCTCAAACACTCCAAAACAAAACTAAAAGACGAACGGCATCCTGTTTAATCATTCATATTATAACAGATGACTTGTGTTGGTGTACAATAGCCCTTAATACTGTTATACTCGACCTTTTGTTGGAGTCAAAGTGGCATGTTTTGGTTTTATATTCCAATTTGTGTCTCAAATACTCCAAAACTAAACTAAAAGACGAACGGCATCCTGTTTAATCATTCATATTATAACAGATGACTTGTGTTGGTGTACAATAGCCCCTAATACTGTTATACTGGACTGTTCCTTGGAGTCAAAGTGGCATATTTTGGTTCTACTTTCCAATTTGTGTCTCAAATACTCCAAAACTAAACTAAAAGACGAACGGCATCCTGTTTAATCATTCATTTTATAACAGACGACTTGTGTTGGTGTACAATAGCCCCTAATACTGTTATACTCGACCATTTGTTGGAGTCAAAGTGGCATGTTTTGGTTTTATATTCCAATTTGTGTCTCAAATACTCCAAAACTAAACTAAAAGACGAACGGCATCCTGTTTAATCATTCATACTATAACAGATGACTTGTGTTGGTGTACAATATCCCCTAATACTGTTATACTCGACCTTATGTTGGAGTCAAAGTGGCATATTTTGGTTTTATATTCCAATTTGTGTCTCAAACACTCCAAAATTAAACTTAAAGACGAACGGCATCCTGTTTAATCAATCATATTATAACAGATGACTTGTGTTGGTGTACAATAGCCCCTAATACTGTTATACCGGACCATTTGTTGGAGTCAAAGTGGCATGTTTTGGTTTTATATTCCAATTTGTGTCTCAAACACTCCAAAACTAAACTAAAAGACGAACGGCATCCTGTTTAATCAATCATATTATAACAGATGACTTGTGTTGGTGTACAATAGCCCCTAATACTGTTATACTGGACTGTTCCTTGGAGTCAAAGTGGCATATTTTGGTTCTACTTTCCAATTTGTGTCTCAAATACTCCAAAACTAAACTAAAAGACGAACGGCATCCTGTTTAATCATTCATATTATAACAGATGACTTGTGTTGGTGTACAATAGCCCCTAACGCTGTTATACTGGACTGTTTCTGGAAGTCAGTATCATATTTTTGTATCTTTATTCAAATATGTTCCAAAATACTTCAAACCGAACTTCATATTTAGAAAAACGAAACCTATTGAACATCATTTCTAATATACCATTTCTTCTTCTTTATTTTTCAGTACTGTTCCCTCGTCATACCAACAAAGAAACAAGGGATAATACCATCAATTTAATACACATGTTCCGAGATTATTTGCATTATCACATCAAGGTGAGACACATACTTAGCCTGGTCTTGAAATTCTTGCTCTAAACCATCTCCATATTGTAGTGTTCCAAGGCTTACATTCATTCGCGTATGCGTGCAAAAACCTCCGACTTTCTTAAGGTGCTCAACCGTGCCAGGCCCGAGCCCAAAACTACGGAGAAGAAAACCATAACGTAAGTGTTTTCCCCCAATCTCTTACCAAAACATTGCCTCTTACATTTCTTACATATTTCACAGGGGGAGAACATTTATACGCAAGGAATGAGGCGTCGCCGTGCAGTATAATTAATTGTTTTTATATAAAAGAAGATGTAAACCAACAAAAATTGTGTAATTGGCAAACAAAATAATATTATTAATAATAATAATAATAACAAGTGTTCCAAAAACAAAAACGTTAAGTCTAAGTCGTAAGCTCAGCAAACAAAATGAACAAAGAAACAATAGTTATGCGTTGTGTGTCGAGTCAGTAAACTAACAAAATATTATAAAACTGTGGATCCCTAAACTAGCCCATACATTTGTGTAGCGAAAGCATTTAACAATTAAATGGATATCCATATTAAAAACTTTGATACATCCAGAACAATCCCAAAACAGATTTAATATAAACAACACAACAAATTAAATGGCAATATTAAACAACAAGACAATGCAATTTTTAAACAAACGTATGGTTTTATTTTGAAAAAAATGGAGAAACATTCATATTCTTCATAATGGCGAATAAGGAATAGAATGGCGGCGAAAAACTTACTTGAATATGTACGAGATGGGTTTGACAACTCCAAAAAGCGCTTGCAAAAGAAGAGAGGATGAGGATTGAATGTGAATCATATAAAAACATGAGTTTTAAAACGCGTTCGGCATTACTTCTAGGTTTCAATGCATTCCTAAATTCTTTGCCGTTGCTAGAAAATGCAACACCACCTCATCTAATGCCGCATTTTTTATACTCTTTACCAAAGAAAAGCAAGGTAAGTTTGTGCAAAAGTATGTAACAGCCAGAAGGAAGCATCGACCCCTTCTGTCCCTCTGAACGCACAGATCTCAGAGATGGGAAGAGATAGAGGTTCGACATGTATGGGACAAAAATTTTTTTTATCTGCAGGCGGATTAAGTTTGTTTTCAATTTATGCCACACCCTCTCCCGCCCCCACAATTTTAAGAAACCGCCATATTCCCCACAATTTTAAAGCTTGAAGGTTCGTACCTACTTGACATATTAAGTTCTTGGTATTATTTATCGATCCGCCGAAGGAATGATGAAGATCGAATGAACGATGGTCGAGTTAATGGGAAACAAACATATAGGCTGGGCAGCATCGGCGATGGGCAGCACTAACGAACGTTGGGAGGTTCAGAGTATGTTATAGCCGGAGTTGACCGACTGTCCCACTTGTTAATACATGAGTTTTCACCTCCATATTATGTTTGATTCTATCTTTTGGTCAAATTACAAAAAAAAATCAGGAACGAATCAATATTTTTCTAATTTCACTATTTCTCAGGGGATAATAGACTCCAAGTAAATTTCTTCAAACGATTTATTTGATCATTAATCGAAATATAGATTTGGTATTGCATTATAATTAAGTCTGTCAGCTTGGAAACTCCCTCAACCAGCGAAAATAAACTTTTTGATACTCTTACAAAATCTTTATTTTCATAAATTACAGTAACAGCAAAACTAAAGTCGGTGTCAACTAAAATATGCCATAGAAAGTCGCTAAAACTGATTTTGATTTAAATTGATCATGTCAGGCGCCAAAGTTCAAACTTCAAAGACTTAACCGATATCGATACTTATCGACGTCCTCTATCGATTTTGTTGAGCATTTTCTCAAGCAATAAGTTGAGCGCTCGCGAGTAAGTAGAAGTAGAACAATGTGAGAAAAGAGACGAAAAATTTGGTCAGAGCTTTCGTTTGTATTTTTAATTCATTATTTTAAATAAGTGATTTCGTGCTCGGCCACTCGGCTAAAGTCGTGACTTAAACTGTGATCGCCAAAAAACAGCGACCTCTATAGATTTGTTCTTAAACTTCCACTAGCTGCGCAGTCAAGAGCAGCCAGCAGCTGTTCGCGGAGTGAAGAAGCAGAGGAGTAATGAAAAAGTGCGCGGTCTCCAGTGAAAAGTTAAATCTAAGTGGTTTTTGTTGTTATTTTTATTGTGCAATTGTTTTAAAATGATCTTGTGTGTTCATTAAAGTTGTATCTCGGCCCTGGGCAATATATGCAGAAGCCGGTAAGCAGTTACACACGCGGGTAAGTTGCGTGCATACACACACACACACACGCATACATGCAGGCCATTTTTAATTTCACATGCTTCCAGGAGCCCCAAAATATGTGAGACTGCGGCGGCGAACTAACAAGGTCAGTGATGCTTTACATATGTACATATGGAGATCGGTTGCTTATCGTGCCTATGACCTTTTTGATAAGGTGCGGCAGTGGGCTGTGCCCTGCCTGAAGAGTTGTCCTGGACTCAGATGGATCGCGACCCCATCTGCAACTTGTTGCAGCTTACATATGTGCTGTCTAATGTGCCTGTGTCCTCCTTAAAGGGTTGCAGGGGTGGTTTAGGCTGTGCATTTGCTGGCGAGTTGTTCTGGGACTCAGGATAGTGTTACGATCAACATCGATTTCGATCTATTGCAGCTTTTCCTTAGTCTTTAAAGTGCTTTGCATGCGCGGGTGTTTCATATATGGCCCATTAAGCACTGCCCAGCGGACCAATTGATCCCGCATGTCTAATTCTTATACATAAGAGCCCTGTGCCGAACGCAGAGTCGATTTTTGGGTATCTCGAGGAGGAATATTAAGATTTATTATAAGGATATACTAAAATTGTACAGATGGACAGAAGGTGGTATCTCCGACCACATAAAGTAATTATATACTTGATCGGCACAACGAGCTGAGTTGCTATAGCCATGTCCCTCTGTCCGTCTGCCTATCTCTTCCGTCAGTTTACAATCTATCTTCACCAAACCTTGCACGAGGTCTTTAAGTACATGTAAATGCAGATCGGATGACTATAGCATGTAGTTGCCTTAGAACGATCGGTGGAAAATCTAGTTCTTGTAAGCAAACGATTCTAAACTCCGTATTTATTAGTTTGCTTTCCCCTGATACCCCAAAGTTTGATCGAAATCGGACATCTAAATAGTATTGCTGCATTAGAAAAGATAGGTCAGATAAATAGTCTTATTAATGAAAACTTGTATGTATTCGATGGTAGCGTCTTCAACATTTGCATTTATTTGTTTTATAAATTTTTACAAGCTTCTTGTTAGTATAGATCTTATTTCAACCGAACCCTCTTTACATTTTGGTTTTTTTTTGCATATTTCGAATACATTTTTGAGTATTAGATTAAGTATTTTTAGTTTGGAGTCTAGGTACCTTTTTTTTTGTTTTGAACCAGCGGCTTTTGGGGTATGTTCCACCCAGGTAGGACTTAGGATTGAGTAGTATAACAGTGTCTTTGATATTTAAGGTAAACACATAACACTTTATGTATATATTAAGATTTAACTAGATTTTAAATTTAACATTTTGCTTTTCGTACAGGCTCTCCGCACTTGATTTAAGATTTAAATAGTCACTTTGTATGCGCGCACAGACTGAAAGTGTACAAAAAACCAAGACTGTTATCCAAATGAGTTCAAAACATTTATCTAAACATTTGCAGGAGCAAGCACAAGTGCTACTTACAATTGGCAGTGTCTTTTCTTAGGCTTAAGTTTAAATGATTTAGGGGTCATCATATTGTTCCAATTTGATATAAGCAAGTGCTGTGATAGAGAGAGTATATATGTAGAAGTGTATAGTTTATGCAGAGGAGGAAGGAAGCTAAAACTAGCGTGCCAATTCAAGGAGTCGTTTATCATCTTGTATATACATATGCGTGTGAACATGAGGAGGAGGACAGACCGAAAAAGGGCTTGGCTCCTAACCACATAAAAAAGAGGAGGAGAACAAATGTGTACAAATTCTCGTACCTTTCTGTAGGTCCATGTCATCCATATCAGAGTTCTTAATCTGTTGCAGTTTCTCTCGAAATTTCTTGGTAATCTGTTTGCGCTGATAATCCGCCTCGATTTCCTGTTTGGTGCGTGGTATACGAAATCGAATGCAGCAACAGACCATAATCACTGTTGGTTCATGGAAAGGGCATTAATCTTTAACTCACCATCACCAACCATTACAAAGCTTACTTATGCCCATGCAAATACCCAAAACTGAGGCAATAATATGCCACACACGAAAACCTCCTATGGTCTCCTTTTCCAGCCATATTACTTGAGCATTTATGTTATCCTTTTCGTCATTCATTTTGGTTGCCACGTCCGACTCCTCTGACTGGTCAATTCAAACTGTGTTGCTCATTTCAATTCAGCAGCTGAAACTGGGTGCCAAGGTGTTCTCGGGAATTTGCATGGGTGTGGGAGTGTGTCAAAAACACACACCCTGTATCTGTGTGTGGGTAGGAAACTGGGAAGGGGAATATGGCCAACTTGTGAAATAACAAACAAAAGGAAATGTATGTACGCATATTATGGTAGGCTATTTGATAAGTCTTAACACCCTACACTACTTTTGTTTGGATTTGGGAGGTTTAAATTACTGTAAAAAATTTTTTTAATAACTTTTTTACACAATTTTGAACAGCAGAAAAATATTTAAACCGGTTTGGAACCGAATTCCGAAATATTCTTTGAGAATTTTACAAAAATTGGCTATTGGCTTTCCGTTAAAAGACTGGTTTCCAGATGGGCTTAAAAACGCGAACAGAACTTAAAATCATTCCAAAAGTGTGTATATTATTCTTTGTTGCGATCTGGAATCCAGAATACAATTGAGACTCTACTTTTCTATGGGAGCTAGACCATATAGTTGTCCGATTTCGACCAAACTTTGTGGAATTATGGGAAAGCATAGCAAACTAAGAAATACATAGTTTGGAGGCGTTTCCATTGAAAACAAAAAAGTTTTTCTAACTAAAACTACTTTTTAGACTCTACTTTTCTATGACAGCTATACTACATAGATGACCGATTTCGACCAAACTGGGTGGAATCATGTAAAAGCATAGCAAACTAAGAAATACAAAGTTAAGAGGCGTTACCATTGAAAACAAAAAAGTTTTTCTCACTAAGACTACTTTGCAGACCACTTTTCAATGGAACGAAAATTGTAAATAGTGGAGGCTTAAGATACCGACAAAAAAATATTATAATAATATTAATTTAATTATAATTTAATATTTTTTTGATCAAAAATTGGAATATAAAAATTATGATTTTTTAAAACCACTTTTAAGCCCCTATCTCTTCATTTAAGGGAGTTATGGGCGTTTAAAGATTCGGGAGGTTTTTTTTACACAAAAAATATTATAATAATAATTCATTTAATTATAATTTAATATTTTTTTGATCAAAAATTGGAATATGAAAATTTTGATTTTTTAAAACCACTTTTAAGCCCCTATCTCTTCATTTAAGGGAGTTATGGGCGTTTAAAGATTCGGGAGGTTTTTTTTACACAAAAAATATTATAATAATAATTAATTTAATTATAATTTAATATTTTTTTGATCAAAAATTGGAATATGAAAATTTTGATTTTTTAAAACCACTTTTAAGCCCCTATCTCTTCATTTAAGGGAGTTATGGGCGTTTAAAGATTCGGGCGGTTTTTTTTACACAAAAAATATTATAATAATAATTCATTTAATTATAATTTAATATTTTTTGATCAAAAATTGGAATATGAAAATTTTGATTTTTTAAAACCACTTTTAAGCCCCTATCTCTTCATTTAAGGGAGTTATGGGCGTTTAAAGATTTGGGAGGTTTAAATTACTGTAAAAAATTTTTTGATAACTTTTTTACAC